>JAQZBX010018623.1:0-34439 GCA_029593785.1 Cabassous unicinctus | reverse complement strand
CACATTGATTTTCTTCTGTTTAAACACCTTTGAAAACCATGGATAAAACTCACTTTATTGTGGTGCATAATTCTTTTTAATGTCCTGTTGACTTCAATTTGCAATTTTTTGTTGAGGTTTTTGTATCTATATTCAAAAGAGAAATTAGTCTGTAATTTACTTTTCTTGTATTTTTATCTAGCTGTGGTATTAAGGTGATGTTGACTTCTTAAAATGAGTTACATAGTCCTCCCTCTGTTCAATTCTTTGGAAGTATTTGAGCAGGATTGGTATTACTTCTTGTAATGATTGATAAAATTTACCTGTGAAACCATCTGGTCCTGGAATTTTTTGGGGGGGACATTTTTGATGACTAATTCAATGTGTGTTTTGTTTTTTTCTTTCTTTTTTTTTTTTTTTTTTTTTTTTTTTTTTTTTTTGTAATTGGTCTGTTGAGATCATTTATTTCTTCTAGAATCAGTGAAGGTTGTTTGTGTGTTGCCAGGACTTTGTCCCTTTCATCTAGATTGTCTAATTTATTACTTCCAGTTGTTCATAATATCCTGTCATCATCCTTTTCATTTCTTGTGGTCCTGAGTAATGCTCCCCCACTCTGTTCTGGTTTTATTTATTTGCATCTTCTCTCTTTTTTTCTTTGTCAGTGTAGCTAAGTGTTTGCCAATTTTATTGATCTTTTCAAAGAACCAAATTTTGGCTTTGTTAATGCTCTCTCTTTTTATTTCTCAATTTCACTGATTTCTAGTCTAAACTTTGTTATTTCTTTCCTTATGCTTGCTTAAGGTTTAGTTTGCTCTCATTTTCTCATTTTCTAGTTTTGAGGTTACTCTCTCTTTTGAAATTAGTCTTCTTTTATAATGTAAGTACTTAGGGTTCTAATTTCTGTCAAATAACTGCCATCGCTGCATCCCATAAATCTTGATATTTTGTGTTCTCATTTTCATTTGTCTCATGATGTTTATGTATTTCCCTTGCAATTTCTTCTTTGATCCACTGATTAGAGTGAGTTATTTAAATTCCATAAATTTGTAGATTTTCCAGTTCTCTGCCAGTTATGGATGAATGTATTATTGGAAACTGAAGGAAAGATGGTCGTTGTTTTAAAGTTGCAGAGAACTTGGTAAAATTGACTCCTGATATAAGATGGAAGGCAGGATTTGAAAGTTATGAGCTTGGACATTTTGCTGAGCTTTCCAAACTAAATGTGGGAAATGCTCACTGGATTCACCTTGCAGCTTACAACAAAATGTGAGGAAAGTGATAAGCAGAGAACTAAACTCCTGGGCACAAAGAAATGAGAAACTGATGGTTTCTGAAATTCTGAGCTTTTGGAAAATTAGTCTCCAGAGAATAATGTCCCATGTGAGGAATTAACTGAACATAGAAGTAGGCAGGCATTTCCTTGCAAGTCAGGACTGGAAATGCAGTTATCCAGAAAGGGTTTGTTGAAAGTTTGATATTTGCGGCAACTGTGAACTGCATGCAAAATCCACAAGCTTTTTGCAAGCTGTATGAATGAATGAACCACTGTCAGCCTGTAATAAAATCGGTAATGGGAGGATGTATCCTGTGAGTGTCCCTCTTTTGTATATTGGATGCAGAAAACTTATGTAAGTTCTACCAGTCTACAGCAAGAGGGAAATTTTGCCCCAAGCTAGGCTGCATCCCTATGCCTGATTTTTTGAGATTTTGTACTTAGCATTGCTACTGAAATGATTTAAACTTTTTAAAATATTATAATGTAATGATATTTTGCATATGGAAAGAACATGTATTTTGGGGGTTCAGATGGTGGAATGTGCTGAGTTGAGTCTTTTCTAGACCTCAGAAAATTATGTTTTTAAGCTAACCCATTCCTGTATATGTAAGCTGATTGTATTTGGGACTCTTTGATTAAATTCAGTTAAAGGTTCTTTTTTTTAAAATTCACTTTATTTTATTATTTTTAAATTTATTTTTTTTATATATTTTAAAAGATGCTTAGATTACATAAATGTTACACAAAAATTACAAGGATTCCCATGTTCCCCACCTCCCACACCTCCCATAACATCCCACATAAACATCTTTCGTTAGTGTGGCTGGATGAATCTTGAAGACCTTATGTTGAGTGAAGCACACCAGGCATTGAAGGATGAACATTATATGACCTCATTGATTTGAATTGAGGAAAGTGAGCAGTCTCTGAGAACCATTGTCTGAAAGATAGGTTAAAAGGGGAGAGAAAGAGAAGAGAAGCTTGTGAGCCATCACCTTTATGGACATAATCTATGGTAAAGTGATAGAGTATAGTTGCATAGTGAAGGATAGGACAGGTGTGTAGTGATATAAGGGTCGTTTTGATTAGACCCCTTCAGTTAAGGGTCTTTGATTAGACTGTGGGACCTGGACTGGGTTTTGATCCTTTTATTGGACTCACATAAATGGAACACAGAAAAAAAGAGCTGCCATTTTACCCTGCCATGTGAGAGAAGACTCCATGATTGCCTACAGCTGCAGAAAGACAGAGAAATCCTGAGAGGCTGAGAGAGGGGCTGGAGGCTAAGCATGGATTATAGATTACATTACAGTTTAATCTTCCATTTAGTAATTCTTTTTGGGCATGTCTCTTGTGACTATTTCTCCTAGTTTCTTTTAATCTATAAATAATTTTAAACTCTCCCTCATTTTCAAAGAACAGTTTTGCCAGATATAGAAATTTTGGCTGGCAGTTTTTCCCTTCAGTACCTTAAATTTGTCAATCTGTATCTTTTCATTGTGGAGCTTAATCCATTAATATTTAATGTTTTTAATGTAAAGGCTGTATTTACTTTAACCATTGTATCCTTTTAATTTTGTATGTCATATCTTATTTTTGTCTCTCTTTTTACCCTTTTAGTTACCCTGATAACTTCATTTCTACACTCTCTTCTAAGCCTTGCTCTCTTGTCTTTTCCTTTCATCCTACAGAACTGCCATTAGTATTTCTTGTGGGGTGGTCTCTAAACAAATTCTCTCACCACCTCTATATCTGTGAATATCTTAAACTCTTTCTCAGTTTTTAACCGCAGTTTTGCTGAGTAAAAATTCTTGGCTGACAGTTTTTCTCTTTTAATACCTTAAATATATCATACCACTGTTTTCTTGCCTCCATGGTTGCTAGTGGGAAATCTGTATTTAGTCTTATTCAGGATCCCTTGTATGTGATGAATCACTTTTCTCTTGCTGTTTTCAAAATTCTCTCTCTTTTGCACTTGACACTCTTATTTGTGTGTGTTTTGCAGTAAGTCTATTAGGATTTATTCTGTTTGGTGTACATTACATTTTTGGACATGTATATTTTTGTCTTTCATAAGAGTTGGGCAATTTTAGGTCACTTTTTCTCAAATATCCTTTATACATCTTTTCCCTTCTCTTCTTTTTCTGGAACTCCCATGACATGTAAAATTGTGTGCTTTATGCTGTTTCCTAAATCTCTGAGATACTGCTTAGTTTTTTTCTTTTTTCCTATTTGTTCTTTTGACAATATGATGCCATTTTTCCTGTCTTCCAATTTCCTGATTCTTTCTCCAGTTTAAATTGTCTGCTGTATGCCACTAGTGTATTTTCACTCCCTATTATTATGCCTTTCATCCCAATAATTTGTTTCTTTTTAAACTTTCAATTCTTTATGCTCACAAATTGTCTTCTTAATATCCTTTAGCTCTATATCTATATTTTACTTTATCTCCTTATATTAAATTAGATCTATTTGAAATTCTTTGTTTAATTGTTTTAAATTCTTTGTCTCCACTGAAGTTTTAATTGGTTCTATTGACTGAGGTATATCTTCCTAATTCTTATGGTTTGTAATCTTTTGATGAGGTGTGGGCATCTGATTATCCTGATGAGTCGGCTCTGAAAGTCCATTTCTCCCTCCTGTCTAGGGTTTTACTGTTTATTGACTTTGTTTTAAGGTTCTTTTTGACTCTTGGCTCAACTTATTCTGGATCTTTAGAGTACTCCATGTTTAACTGTTCACATTTTCACAGCTCTTCCTCATCTGGTCCTTTCCTGGATATGTGGTACAGTTTTAAGTTTGCACTTTTTTTTTTTTTGCAATTGTTAGGCCTCAAGGAGAAAGCTTCCTTTCCTCTGTTCATTCTCTGAAATATGGAACTGTTCTGTTTGTTTTTGTGCAAAATTTCTTCCCCAGCTTCTATGATTTGTTTAAATTTTCTCCTTCATTCAGTGCCCTCTTTCCTTTACATGTTTTGGTTCTTTTTCCCATTCTATCTTATAGCAGATCTATCCACACCCATCTTTATTTTTTGAGAGCATTTACTGCTTCCAATTTCTTCCCCATTATATTTATCCTGCCCCATGTACCCAGATGTGGTCAATGCCTAAACGTGGGTTAATCCAGAAAAGTCCATTTTGTTTTTAGGTTGTCCAGCCAATAGAATTCAGATATGGTGTGCACAGCTCTTGCCAACCTTTCTGCTATGGTCTCTCTCTTTATACATTTTCCTCTGGGGGATATTTTGGATGCAGCACACCTCAATGCCTTGTGTTCCACACTGGGTCTCTGTGGACTTGGTTCCTTGTGCCTGCATATGCATGAGGTTCTAACTACTCTGTGTGACACTATTATCTGTGGTAGGAGAAACTTGGATCATGCTGTCTTTGCATGACTCCCACACTGCATGGTCCCAAGTGAGTGCATGGGTCTGGAAAAAAATTTAGTGAGTATGTAAAGAATTACACATGGAAAACTACAAAATTTTGCTGAAACTAATCAAAGGAAATTGAAGCAAGTGGAAGGAAATTCCATGCTTATGGATTGGAAGGCTAAGTACTGTTATGATGTCAATTCTATGCAAAATGCTTAGAATTTCAACACAATCCTAATGAAAATTCCAACAGCATTTTTTCTTTTGCAGAAATGGAAAAGACAATCAAATTGAATTGAAAGGGTTATGGTTCCTGAATTTTCAAATCTATCTTGTAAAAAGGAAAATTTATCATAGCAGGGTTCCAAAACTTAATAAGAAAGCAAAAAAGATGGATCTCAGATAAGGTACCCATTGAGATAAAAAAGAAAGGAAAGTAGATATTTCTAAACTATCACGCATATACACAGAGGACATCCTTGAAAAAAAGCAAAAGAAAAATAAGGAAAACCTTTTAAAATAAGTAGAGATTATAAGACTGCTATGGAAACTGACACAAAACTAAAGAAATCAATGCTTCCATTAAAGATAAGAATGTGAATAATATAAAATTAATTTTATAATTTAACAATAAATATTTAAATAAAAGAAACTTTAGTGTTTTAGAATGCTCACTCTTTGTATGGATAAAGAAATGTAAACATAAAAATTCTTTAATAAATTTCCTTCACAATATCTGTAATTCAAAGATAAATATTTACCATCAGGACCAAAACAAAACTAAACAAAAGAATCAGAAGCCAAATATGGGAACAAGTTTCCCCACCAGGATGTGATACTGCAAAATGCCTGCAAAGACTTTCAGGAATCCAATTATGACCCTTATAATAATATAAACACATAAATTCTTTCTCAAAAGCACAGCAAGAGATAGACTTAGAAAATTATTATATGTAGGTGCTATCCATATAAGAACAAAAAATTATATGGTCAAATGCAGACTGTGATAATGACATATATTAAGTGAAGGAAGTCAAATCAAACTCATTTCAAAGGGGATTCCAGTATGGAGTCAACAGGATTTATGTCATGAAATGGAGATTAAATGTATTACAGAGAACATACCTACACTGTCATTCTCAAGGAGATGTAAAAAAATTTGTAATGCTTCCAAATAATTCATGCCTCACTTCATTCAAAATGATATTTTACATAAATATTGTACAAATTCTCAGCAAAGCAAAAGTAATAAATTAAGTCCTTAGTGCCTTTAGGATGGGTGGGTGCTCTACTTAAACTTTCCTTCCTAATCTCTTCAAAAGTCACCAGGAAGCACCCTCTCACATTGGATCATATGTAAACCCAGCTTTTCTGATGTTTAACATCCTCAGTGTTGCTCTAATATATAAAAGTATTCATTGCTTTCCAGAAGCAGGTTTGTCATTGCCCAGCCCCTCTTGGTCTGTGTGGACAGAACTGCTCAGTGGTGTGTTTCAGTGCTAGGCACCTCTTTGATTCCACACATCAAAATCACATCACCCAACATCTCAGTCCCAAAAAAAAAGTCTGACATCAGATATCCATTGGCCTGACATTTATTTTCCTTTTATTCAGCAGTGCAGTGGGTTAAAGAGAGGTTATTTATTGGGTCCTCTCAAATTCCAGCACCAGTAATTGTCTAGGCATTAATCTAGTTATTACAGACATAAATGAACAGTTGAACAAAAGCAATTATTCTTGCTTTCTTGCCTTTTACAATCTAGCAATACACAGGTAGTAAAGCAAAGACCTACAATGCTATAAAGCAAAATAGATTTAATATGATTAAAGTATGAGCTCACACTATAAATCCTAAGCCCACCATGTCATATTGGCTGAGTATATCTAAAGAAATTTAGTAATGTTGAAAATAGATCAAACACTGCTGCCATGACAGGGGCCCCTATTCTTGCCTGTCAGGTCCTGAGCATGAAGAGCAAGAAGTGCCCAGCTGATGGCCAGAGCCAAGAGTTGTTCAATGGCACTATTCGTGGGCCTTTGTCTTTTACATAAATATTAGAAGCAGTGTGTCAGCTTTGTCAGGAAATTCAATGTGGTGTTTGAGTGGAATTTCATTGTGTTAATTAGATAAGTGGCATATTAATAATATATTGAATCATACTTCATGTTTATAGAGGTATATAAATTTCTAAATGTATTGCTCCTTTTTTCAGATGTGAGGAAAACAATAAATGATACCTCTACCTGATTTTGTAGCTTGGTGAAATCTGGGAAAGTTAAAGGGCAAAAAATAGATGAAGATTAAACATTCTGTTCTTCATTGCTTCAGGGTATGTGGAGGACAAAGTTTGGTTGCACCTAATTTAACAGCAGAGATCTCAAGGAAAAAATTTGCACACAGTAGATTGTAAGATAAATTTGACTATGTGTAGTAGAGTCACAACTGCAGGTTTAAGATTGTTTTGGAAAAATATTATCATAAATGTGTGATTCAAAGGAAATGAATCTAATGACAAAATAATACAAGAAAGAAAATTATATGAACAAGAAATTGTAAACAGCTAAGCTTAGCAATAAATAATTGCATGATGATACAAAATGAACATATTTAATTAAACTTATTATAAAATTATTTTGGGAGTATTGGATTAGCAAATACACTATTGGCGTGCCACAAAGAAGTCAGTATTGACTATTAATTGAAAAGATAAAATTAAAAATGAATGTATATGGTGTAAACTTAGGGATATAAACAAGAAGAATTAAAACATTTCAAATCTGTTATGTCTGGGAAATTTGGCTGAAAATGCAGAAAACCAAGAAAGATTCATGTTTGTCTTTCTAAGCATGGCTGTGTTAGTCAGAATTTTAAGTGAAGAGCACTTTATTTTCAGCCTATACCAAAAGCAAGGAAAAATGTTCTGAAAGTGGGAGACTTAGTACCAAGATCTGGATACCTGAATTATTACAGTATAGGCAAATAAGATAACCTTTCTTGAAATTTTTTTGGATATGAACTGACTGAGGCAGTGGCCGAATCATTGTTCTGCACAGGTTTTAAGGGTGGTGAAATGGGACATTGGAGTGAATTTTGAAACACTGCTGCTCATTCTTCAATGTATATCCCAGGATTTGAGTCCCCTGGGATCTTGTTAAAGTGCCTATCCTGATTCTGTAGATCTGGGGTGGGGATTGGGTCTTTGATTCTGATTTTTCTTCCAATCTCTTCAACATGCTCAAGCTACAGATCCCCTTCCACACACTATGAGTTCTGAGGCCCTGTTTGGGGTCCACATCCTTAGAAAAGTTTTTCTCAAATTTTGATGCCTATTGAAATTACCTGAGGATTTTTCAAACTCTTGAATACCCATGATAAGCACAGGAATGATTAAATTCTCATCTCTGAATGGAACCCAAGCATTGGAAAATTTTAAAGCTCCCAAGTGAATACAGTGTGCAGAGATATTTGAGGACTACTTCCTTAGATTATGTGATGGAATATGTGAAACTACTATATTAATATGTGTAAATAGTCTTCAGCACAGAAATTGTATGGAATTATTTTCATTTATAAGTCTTTATTTTTCTTTTTTTTAATTATAGACTTTGCTTTTTAGAAAAATTTACAGAAAAATTGAGCAGCTAGTACAGAGATCCTATATAGTATATAGGATCTCTTATGCATGTATATAGGACTTATGCATGTCTCAGCAGTCCCCCAACACACAATTTTCCCTAATATTAACATGTTGCACTAGTATGGTACATTTGTTAAAATTAATGAACTTATATGGATACATTATTACTAACATCCATACTTTATTCAGAATTCCTTAGTTTTTATCTAATAACATTTTCTGTTCCAAGATCCCATCCAGGTTACCCCATTACAATTAGTCATCTTGTCTCCTTAGGCTCCTCTCTGCTATAACATTTTCTCAGACTTTCTTTTGTTTTTTTTTTTTGATGACTGACAATCTTCAGGAGTACTAGTCATGTGTTCTGTAATTTCTACAAAATACCTGGTTAGTATGGAACCACCTGGAAACCCCCTTTGGGATAGTCTGCCACCAAGAAGGCTGCTGGAAGGATCCCAGGAGAATCACATTTGGAATGAGATTGGAAAAAGATCTCATTCAGGGTCAAGGGAAAATCCCAGGTACCCTCAAGGGCTCTCACCATTGGCCTCTTGGAGAAATAACAGTTGGGGTAACCAATCAGAACAGCAAATAGCTGGGGCCCCTCCCCAACATTAGGAATGGAGAGGTAAATAATAGCCTAAGAAAGATAGCCCCACAAGTCCAAACATTCTCTCTGCTTGGAGGAGCCCACATCTGCAGGTTCAGTTGTGTAATCCTGTTTTCTTCCCACATTTCTCAATAAACTACAGGCCTAAATAAACACATTTTCTTAAATTCTTTTATGAAACAAAGCCAAGAACCTAGAGGAATCCATCATCCCCTGACTTCCCCTTACTTGACTTTGATAAAAGGTTTTTTTTAATTGATGAGTTTCCATTTATCTATTTTTTATTTTGTTTCTCATGTTTTTAGGTGTAAAGACCAAGAAACCATTGCCTAACACAATGTCCTGAAGATGATTTCCAAGGGTTTCTTCTGAGTCTCATAATCTAGGTTCTTATATTTTGGCCTTTGATTCATTTTGAGTTATTTTTTGTATATGGTCTTACTTGGGGATTGACTTTTATTCTTTTGCATATGGACATCCAATTTTCACAGTACCATTTATTGAAAGACTATTCTTTCCTAATTGAGTGGATTGGACTTATGCATGTCTCAGCAGGATCACATAGACTGCCAAAGTAGAAACCATCACAAATAGTGGGGCTTCTATAGGCTCTGGAGACACCCAGGTCCTACAGCCATGACAGGTAGCTCTGGAGTTTAGTGCCTTTCCAGTGGGCCCTACTTTGAAGTTTGTGTTCCCAAGTGTGACAGAGTTGGACTCAGCTGTGACTTCTTTACATGTGCCTCTTCTGTCCCTTCTATTTGAACCAATAGTTGGTGCTGGTGTTCGTAGGTGTACACCCAAGAAACTTGAATCTTTGAGCTGTCCATGTGCCACCGGGGCCCTGAGCCTCAGTGGAGTTGCAACACCTACTCTCCAGTTCATTGGACTCATCCAGGAAAACAAACAAGGAGGTGAAGATGGGCAACACCACATCAAGGAACCAAGAGAGTCTATAACTGCAAGCAAGAAAGTCCTATCCATCAGCCATATGGGATTAAAGCACTCTCTCAATTAGAGGTGGAGTGGTCATCACCATCCCAGAATCCTCAGGATTGTGTAAAAAATATGGACAAGAGTGGACTTACTGTTATTGTACTATAGTCTTATTGTGATTCTAGCAATGGAAGAAATTATATCATTGATATGGAGACAGTGACCACTGGAGGTGCTGAAGTCAGGAGAGGGAAAAAGAGGTATAGTATGGGGCATTTTCAGAACTTGGAATTAACCTGAATGACATTGCAATGACAGATACAGGCCATTATATATACTGCCATAACCTACAGAATTGAGTGGGAGAGAGTGTAAACTACAATATAAACTATAATCCATGCTTAGTGGCAATGTTTCAAAATGTGTTCATGAATTGAAATGAATGTACCACACTAATGATAGAAATTAATGTGGGGAAAATTGGGAGGTGTGAGGAGTAGGGCATATGGGAATCCTTACATTTTTTAATGTGACACTTTATGTAATCTAAATATCTTTTAGAAAAAAATAAAAAATATATTTAAAAAAACAAAGCAAAAAAAGTAATTGGATTGCTTCTGAACTCTCAATTAAATTCCAATGGTCTGTATTTCTCTCCTTGTGCAACTACCATTCAGTTTTTATTATTGTGGCTTTGTAATAAGTTTTAAGATGAGAAAGTGTGATCCTCTGACTTAATTCTCCTTTTTCAAGATGACCCTATCGTTCCATATACATTTTATGATTGACTTTTCAGTCTCTGCCTAGAAGCCTGTTAGAATTTTTATAGCGATTGCAATGAACCTGTAAATCACTTTGCATAGAATTGACACCTCAATATTTAGTCTTCCAATCCATGAACATGTAATTTTATTCCATTAATTTAAGTTTTCTTTTATTTTTTTAGCAATGTGTTTCCTTTACATTCTTGGTTAGATTTATTCATAGCTATTTGATTTTATTACTTAGTATTGTAAATGGCATTTTCCCTTGATTTCCTCTACAGAATGTCCCTTATTTGAGCATAGAAAAACATTTATGTAAACAAATGCACATATATGCATATGTATTTATATATCATTTTACAAATAAAAAAAATTAAAAAAAAAATAGAATGAGTAAACTTAAAAAAAAAAAAAAAAGAAATACTGCTGTTTTTGTGTGTTTCTGTTGTACTCCACTAGTTGTTGATTTTTCTTCATCATTGTAGTCAAAGGATTAATTTTTGGTATAGTTGATTATCTCTGTTGGTATTTTTCTCTATATTAGATTTATCTCTGCTTGATTGTTTATTATTTTCCTCATTTGTGTACTTTAGGTTTAGTTTGCTCTTCTTTTCCTAAACCCTCCATCTGTGAGGTTAGATCTCTAATATGAGATGTTTTTATTTTGTTTTCTAATGTAAGCATTTAAAGTTATACATTTCCCTCTCAGCATTGCCTTTGCTGCATCCCATAAAGTTGGGTATGTTCTGTTTTCCTTTTTCATTCAACTTAAGATATTTCCTAAATTCCTTGTGGTTTCTTCTTTGACTGATTGCTTAAAAGCACATTAATTTCCAATTATTTATGAACTTTCCACTACTCCCTGTTATTGAAATTTGGCTGCTTCTTCCATTTTGGTTAAGGAAAATACATCGCGTGATTTCAAGATTTTTTAATCTATTGAGACTTGCTTTTTGACCTAACATTTGTTCTATTATGGAGAATGATCCATGTGCACTAGAAAAGAATATTTATTCTGCTGCTGTTTGGTGAAGGCTTCTATCTATCTATCTATTGATCTATCTATCTATCATCTATCTTTCTAACTATCTATCTATCATCTAGCTAGCTAGCTAGCTAGCTATGTTTAACTATCTGTCATCATCTCTCTATCATTTATCTGTCTTCATTATGTCTCCATGGTTAAGAGTATTGTTCAAGTCTTCTATTTCCTTACTGATCTTCTGTTTCTATATTTGTTCCATTATTCAATATACTGAAGTATCCTATTATTTCTGAAGAACAATATATTTTTTCCAATAAAATCTATCATTATTTGTTTCATGTATTTTGGGCTTTGTCATTTCATGCATAAATGTCTTTTCATTGATTTGGCCCTTTTATCAATATATTGTGACCTTCTTTGTGCCTCAGAATAATTTTTAATTAACATCTATTTTATCTGATATTAGTATACCTACTTCAGGTCTTTTCCATAATATTTGAATGGTATATATTTTTCCATCCTTTCACTTTAAGCCTACTTGTGTCTTGAATTTAAGATGAGTCACATATAAATAACATATAGTTGGGACATACCTTTTCATCCATTCCTTCAATCTAAGTATTCTGACTGGTGAGTTTAATCCATTTATATTTACAGTCACTTCTGCCATTTTGCTATTTTGTCTTTGTAAGTCTTATACCTTTTTATGACTTCAATTCATCCATTAATGGTTTATTTCATATTTATTTGTTTTTTGTATGTGTTGTACCACTTTGAGTTCTTCGCATTTCTTTCTGAATATATTTTTCTTGTATTTTCTTTGTGGTTACACTGGGGCCAAAATTTCACAACCTTCATCTTTAAGAATCATGTTGACTTGATACCAACTTCATTTCTATAACATGCATACACTGATCTTATTCTCCTCCAACTCCCACCTTTATTTGTACTTGTTACAAATTATATATTTATGCATTTTGTTTTCAATAGCATAGATTTATCATTATTTTTCTTTTCCTTTGATTTTAGAAACTATAAGAATTAAAAAGTGGAGTTACATATGAAAAAATAGAAAACAATAGCAGTGACATTTATAATTGCCCAAATGGTTACCTTTACTGGATGTCTTTTTCTTTATGCTACTCTGATCCACTGTCTAGTGTCCATTCCTTTCAGTCTTAAGAATTCCCTTTAGCACTGCTTAAAGGACATGTCTAGTGGTGATGAACTACTTCAGCTTTTCTTTCTCTGGGAATATCTTAAACCCTCCCACATTTTTGAAAGAAAGTCCTTGCTGGATATAAAATTCTTGGTGGGCAGTTGTTTTCTCTGAGCACTTTAAGCGTTTCAACTCACTGCCTTCTTGCAACAATGGTTTCTGATGAGAAATTGGCACTTTATTTTATTGGGATTCCCTTATACATAATCCATTGTTTTTCTCTTGCAGCTTTCAGAGCTCTTTCCTTTTCCTTGACATTGAACAATTTGATTTCTATGTGACTGTTTGTGGTTCTCCTTGAGTTTATTCTGATGGTTTGTGGGCTTCTTGAATGTGCATATTTATGTCTTTCATTAAATTTGTGATGTTTTCTGCCATTATTTCTTTGAATATTCCTTCTGACCCTTCTCTCTTTATTTTTCCTCTGGGATTCCCATAATTCCTGTATTGGTAAGATTGATGACATCCTACACGTGTTTTAGGCTCTTTTAACTTTTTTTTTAGTCTTTATTCTTTTTGCTCCTATGCCTGAAACATTTCATTTGTTTTGACTCCATGGTTATTGATTCTTTCTACTACAGGAAATCTTTTGTGGAAATTCTCTAGGGATTTTTTTGTTTCATTTATTGTGGTCAATTGTAGGATTTATTTTTGGTTCCAATTGTGAATCTCAAAGAGATACTCTTTGTTCATTCATTGTTTTCCTCATATTCTTTAAATTTTTTCTGTTTTTCCTTTACCTCCTTAAACTTGAAGATCCTTTTTTTAAAGTCTTTGTCTGTTATGTACAAAATCTTATCCTCTTCATTGATGGTTTCTGGATTTTTATCTTTGTTCCTTGGAACGCATCATTATTTCCTGTTTCTTTGTCTTATAATCTTTTGTTGCTGGTGCACACTGCAAATTTCAATATTTTAAAGTGTTCACTCTGGGATTTACTCCCTGAGTGGTCTGTTAATTAAGATTGTATCCAGCTAATGATATGACAGAGATATTCTTGAGTTCCAAGAGCTAACAAAAAGAACAAAAACAATGAAAAACAAGGAAACAGCACGATTCATAGCCTTTGCAAATTGCCATTGATTTGGCTGGTGGTTCACATCAGAGCTTGGCCCTCCTATCAAGAAGATAAGCCCCAAGAAAGTGTAAAGTATAGGGTTCTCTCTGTCATATGTGAGACTGCATGGAGCCATGGGATTTGCTTCTTTTCCTGGGTTTGTTCTTGCTCACAGCCATATGAATTCCTGTGTTTACAACTTATAATAGTTCAAATTCACCCTGTATTCTCTTTGAAATAGACTTTCCTATCATCCTTGTTGTTCTATTGAATGAATTAATGCAGGTAGTCCTTTGCCCCAGGCAGGTTTTTTCAAATTATTTATTTCACTGCTTTAGCTGTCACCAATCAGCTTCTTTGCCTTCAGAAAAAATTCCAAGACGGCAAGCTAGTGACTCGTTCTTTATTGAGTCTTTCAGGTTTCCACCAAATAGAGTGGCATCACAGTTTCACATAGGGATTACTGTGCTCCATATCGAAGAGGTTCAGTGACCTACAGTGGGAGCACAGGCTGGCTCCAAAACATGCTGTGGAGTGGTTAGAGGAGGCACTAGAAACTGCATCAAAAACTTCACCTACCATTTTTCAGGTTGCTTTTTCTTGATTTGGCACTTTCCCAGTTATTGCAACTATTTGCATGTTTTCCAGAGTTTTCAGGATGATGACTCTGCCAGTTTTTTCTTGTTGTTTAAAGAGTCCGTGGTAAGGCAGATAGTACAACCTTGGTCAACTGAAATAGGGAACAACTCTTTGATATAAGATGGCTCATGTGATGGTTAGGCTAATGTGACAACTTAGCCAGGCAATTGTGCCCAGTTGTTTGGTCAAGGAAGTACTGGGCTAATGTAATACATGGATGTTTATTACGGAGTTTAATCATCAGTAAGTTTACTGCATAGATTGCTGAATATATCTACAATCAATGAGAGAGATTGCCATAGGCAATGAGTGACATTTTATCCAATCAGTTGAATGCCTTAAGGTGAAATGATTTCAGCATTCATAGAGAATTTTCCACCTTATCTTTGAACAGCCAGTCCTTTGAGTGTGCCAGGAACTCATCAAGGACTTTCATCATACCTTCATTGGAGACCTTGGATTGCAGCCTGTCTGTGGAATCTGGGCTTGTGCCTCCCCACCATCACATGAGAGAATTTTATAAAATCTTATACCAGTTACAGATATCTCCTGTTGATTTTGTTTTCCTAGAGGACCCTGATTAATACACTCCACTTCTGGTACCAAATTCTGTTTAAGTCAGCCAAAGGGGTGCTGATGCAAAGTACCAGAAATCTGTTAGCTTTTATAGAGGGTATTTATTTAGTGTAAAAGCTTACATTTTCAAGGTCTTAAAGAGTCCAACTCAAGGTACCATAAGAAATACTTCCTCACCCAAAATCTGTTGCCATGTGTAGCAGTTTGGCATTATTTATGAATTCCAAAAATAGATATTGGATTATGCTTGTAAACTGGCCTATTCCTTTGGACATGATTAAATTATGATTAGGACTTTGATTGGGCCATGACAGTAGGGAATTGGTGGGTGGGCACTCAGATAAAAGACATGGAAAAAGACACAGTTAGAGTTCTGATGCTGAATTGTAATGCTGGAGCCTGGGGAAGTAAGCACACAGAAGAGCTTGGTCATGAGGAAAGAGAGAAGGCCCTGGGAAAAGAGATGAACCATTTGCCTGATAGTCTAAAGCAGGCCTTGTGGAGAGAACAAGCAGTTGAACCTGCAGTGAATCAAGCCCTGGGAAGAGAGAAACCCAAGAAGTCAGAACCCTCACAGAGTTTGGTGAGGGAAATAACTTATGCTTTATGGCCTGGTAACTGCAAGCTTCTCCCCAAAATAAATACCCTTTATAGAAGCCAAAAGATGTCCGGTATTTTGCATCATCACTCCTTTGGCTGACTAATACACCATGTGCTGAAGCAAGATGGTGGTTGGTGTCTGTGAGATGGTAGACTTCCTCTTTCCTCTTAAGGCTCCATGGTCCCAGCTTCTTCTCATTTCAGCTGTAGGCTGGCATAGGGCTCTTCTCTCTTCCTGGGGTCACAGGATCCTCTGTATATCTTCTCTGTGCATCTACATTGATGTGAGAGTCTGATTTATCAGCCCACCAAGGTGGCTGGGACACAACACTGAGTCTAACTCTAATGACATATTTGTATCAAAGCCTTAATCTTAACATAATTTAATCAGACATCTCAGCTGAATCTAAAACAATCAAAGAGTTATCATGCCCAGAGGAATAGATGAATTTACAAGCATAATCTATATCTCTTTTTTTGGAATTCATAAATAACATCAAACTGCAACAGCTCACAAAGTATGCACAATGATTTTAAGTTGAATAGCAAAGAGTAGATGTGAAATGAGTGGAAAGACAATTTACAGAATGGTATACCTAGGTGACGTTGAATTATTTTTATCATGTTTTCATATATTATTCAAACTATCCTGTGAAAAATTTGAGGGATCCAAGTGAGGGACATTTCAATATAATTTTGCAGTTAAATATTTCCATTTGCTAAGAGGAACCACCAGTGAAGGTTCATTTTTATAAAATTTCTCAGCTTTGAGTTTTCCTAACTGCATGGGGATATAAATTTTTGAAATCTTATGTATTTTAATATTGCTCAAAAGACTGTGAAAGAGCAATCCTATTACTTGAAATTTTAGGGGAGGTCATTATTTATTTTTTATGTTTTCATTCTACTAACATATACACCCAATATCTCACCCTCCAACCACATTCAAATATACAATTTAATGCCACCAACCATGTTAATAATGTACAACCATCACCACCCCCCATCATGAAAACATTTCCACCAACCCAAGAAGAAAGTGTGTACAATTAAACATTGCTTCTACATTCCTTACCCACACCCTGGTGCTTGGTAACCTAGATTCTTTATACTGACTATAATTTGCTTATTATAATTATTTCAATCAGTGAGACTATACAGTATTTGTTCTTTTGTATCTGGCTTATTTCACTCAACATTATGTCTTTGAGGTTCATCCACATTATTGCATGTATCAGAGCTTCGTTCCTCTTAATGGCTGAATAATATTCCTTTGTGTGTATCTACCACATTATGCTTATCCATTCATTGGTTTTGGACATGAGAGTTGCTTACATCTTTTGGCAATTGTGAATAATGCTGCCATGAACATCAGTGTGCAAATATGTTTTCAAGTTCCTGCTTTCAATTCTATTGGGTATACACCTATAAGTGTGATTGCTGGGTTATGTGGGAGGGAAGGACATTATTATGGATAACATTTTTTCCCAGCTGAATTTAAAGGAGAGACAAAATGGAGGGTGTATTTGTCAGAAAAGGGGTGCTGATGCAAAATACAAGAAATCTGTTGGCTTTTATGAAGAGTGTTTATGGGAAGCAGGTGTGGCTCAATCGATAGAGCCCCTGTTTACCATGTGTGAGGCCCCGGGTTCACTTCCCAGGGCCTCCTTGTGAGGGCAGGCCAGCCCATGTGGTGCAGTGGGCTGAAGCAGCAGGACCTCACAGCAAGGGGGAGATAAGCAGACACGGAGAAAACACACAGCGAATGGACACAGCAAGCATAAGCAGCAAGGGAGGGATAAATAAATAAATAAATAAATATTAAAAAAAAAAGAAGAGTATTTATTTGGGGTAGAAGCTCACAATTACCAGGCCACAAAGCATAAATTTCTTCCCTCACCAAAGTCTGTTGCCATGTGTTGGAGCAAGATGGCTGCTGGCACCTGCAAGGGTCCAGACTTCCTCTTCCTCTTAAGGATCAATGGTTCCAGCTTCTTCCAATATCAGCTGTAGTCTGGGATAAGTTTCATCTCTCTCCCAGGGCTCATTTCTCTCTGGACTCAGGTGCCTGGTTCTCTTCACAAGGTCAGCTGTAAACTATAAAGGTCCCTAGGCTTTGTGTCTCTCCCTGGGACTCAATTCTCTCCCAGGCTTCATTTCTTTCTGGGTTCAGCTGCTCTGCTCTTTTCACAAGACCAGATGTAGTCTATCAGGTGAATGGCTTGTCTCTCTTCCCAGGGCCTCTGCCATGTCTAATGAAGCCTTCTCTCTTTCCTCATGTATCTGTTTCTCTGTGTATTTACTTCCCAGGGCTCCAACATTAAAACTCTAAGTCCTCCTTCTGCTCTGTAGTTTTCTCTGTGAGTCCCCACCCATCAAGGAGGTGGGGACTCAACATCTTACTGACTTGGCCCAGTCAAAGCCTTAATCATAATTTAATCAATAAAAGTGAAACCTCTGAAGTTAATACAATCTAATACACCCAGAGGAACAGACCAGTTCACAAAGATAATCCATTATCTATTTTTGGAATTCATAAATAATACCAAACTCTCACAGGGGGTGAATTTCTTTAGTGCATAATTTAATTAATGTGGTGGCTCCTTTGAAGATCTTGTCTTATTGGGACAGTTTCATTGAACTTCACCTTCTTGCATGATGTGGTTTCCTGCACCAATTTTCAACCTCACAACAGATTTCATATCTGGGAGCAGAATTTGTATCCTGGGAAGTCCTATTTCAACATATACTTAAAGTGCTCCCTTCCTCTCACTATTGTTTTTGGGCAATGAAGTATAGGGGTCACACTTTATTTTGTATGAAATAATGCATATAAATATATTTGATGCAATTTATCTGGGATTGCATATATTTTTATGGATATCCGATACCATTTCATACTGCTGGGAGTGCATGCTTTGATGGTTTTTTGGCATACAGATTTTTTGTTAAGAAATGAGATGTCATTTTAAATCCTGGTCATTTGGATGTACACTCTTTTCACACTTAGAATATTTGGAGATCTTTTCTTCATTCCTGTTGTTAATTCAGTACATTTGATTGTTAAATCTTTCCTTTACCTTTGAAATTAGAACAGTCCCCTCATTTATTTGTGAAAAGTTTTGCTGTTTAATGGACACACTGTTTCTTCAACACCTGTAATTTGGTGACTATGGGGATAAAGAAACTACTTGCATTAACTGGTTTGGGCCTCATTTAGTCCTATCATGCTACTTTCCCAGTATGATAAAACCTAAGCTAGTTTCAGGAGTGGAAATGAAATAAAAATTTAGGACCCTGAAGACTGAATGATTTGGATGAGAAACTTCAGGTGAAGGAGAGGCTATCTGAGCCAGGATGATGACCAGACCAAACTTGGCATAAGATCTCAAGGGATTCAGAGAGGGCATGGGAGAATTTGAGTGGAGCAAATCCATATGTCCATGGAAACTTAGTTGTCTGACACAATGGATTAAAAAGCTATTAGTATTTAAAATAGATAAGGCCAGATTTTCCACCCACTGATTAGCTTTACCTGGCATGGAGAGAGCCCATGAGACTATTTGTATAGCTTTGAAAAAGCAAACCACAGACAAATGAAGTACATTAGCATGGGAAATTGTGGGATGATACATCTGGGATGTCATGTTTGGAATGGCAAAAGGTCTACGAATGCCTATGGGCCCCAATGAGCTAGAATTCAGCAAATTTCCAGGCAGAAATCATAATAATGTGAGAGGACTTGAAAGCAGATCTGAAAAGTGTTCTAATTTTTCTTGTGAATAAAAAATCTGTTTATATAGTGAACAGTCAACTAAAATCTTAATGCTACTTTTAACTGTGAAGAATAATGCTTTATCATATTAAAGCCATTTTAAAGGTTTTTTATATGCAAGGCAGGAATTCCTCCACTGAGCTAGTCTGTCCCCTTTGTTTAAAGGCTTTTTAAAGGAAAAGATATTATTTTTGTTTCTATATTTTGTGGAAACTTTTTGTTAGAGGAAAGAGACTCAGAAATGATTTTCTATTTGTACTGAGTGCCCTCAGATTGGAAAAGGAAAAAGATTTATTGAGAAATTTAAAGTACTCATAATAAGAATGACTGTTCTTCATGTAACTTCACCACAGGCAGGTAGAGCATTTCCCTGAATATGTTGGGGAGAAAGAAGAGTAAGTGAAACTCAGTAAAAACTCTTAATTATCTTATATTCATAAGGTGATGCATATATTTCATGTTGACTCACTCCATATCCATCGCAAGCTCCTTATAAACATGAATCTTAGTATTAGAGACTGCAAAGCTAAACACTGTATTTCCCAGAATCCCTTGCAGCTAGGATTCCACCAATTTCCTAGGATCCACAGAAATCTTTGCTCCACATGGCATAAGGAAGAACTGAGTAATATGAGGTGCAAATGGCATGTAGGGAGTCTTGATGTCCAAAGAGTACCATGGCAGATGGAGGTGGAGGCAGTTTCTTGATGTGGTAGTTCTTCAAGTATAGCAAATGCTGTGGGGTCTGAAAATCTCAGTGGCAGCAGCTTCCTCAGCATCCCAGTTCTGTGATGTATTTCTGGATCTGAACTTAAGAGGGCAGCCTACAGTCTGCTTCTTTAGTTCAATTAATAATTTGATTGAAGAAGTGATTTTGAATTGCACACTAAAATATGCTGAAAGTGATAGAATGTGACAGAGTGACTAGTAAAGGAGTAGAAGTTCATAGAACAACCTGGTTGTGCAATGGGTAAAAAATTGGGTAGCTCAGAGAGCATGTAAGAATTGGAAGTTTAATAGGTTGAGATGTGTGTGCAAAACATAAATTGAATATCACACAATGGGTTTGCAAGAACGATAACTGAATTGAACATCTGGATTTCAAGGGGTCATACTTAGATGATGCTGAAAGGGTGTTCAACAGGTGCTATTTAATTACTTACAGGAGAAATACTTGAATGGCTTAGGGTGGATATGTAATGAGTAGAATTAAGGAAAGAGTGAAGTTATGCAACAGATGTAATTGAATAGCATAGAGTTGAGTAGCATAGAGTGGATTGCAAGGAGGGAAATTGAATGTCACAGAGTAGGTTTGCAAATAGTGTATTTTTATGGTGCACAATGGGTATGCAAGAAGTAAAAGTTTAACAGCACACTTGGGTGTGCAAGGAGTGAAAGAGGAATTGCATAGAATAAATGTGTTCAGAGCATTTGTGAAGTAACACATCAAGTGTGCATGGTCAGTGAATGGAAAGCATAGCACAGCTTTGCTATGCAAAGGGTATAAATTGAAGAATATAAGCAAGTGTGCCAAATGGAAATACCATGGAGATCACTTGGGCAAGGAATGTAAGCTGAAAAGTGGGTTACAAGAAGTGATGAGTGAATAGCACAGAGTCGGTGTGCATCGATTACTGGATGAAAAAATCCTGGTTGTGAAATGTGTGTAAGGTGCATAACATAAAGATGGAGTGCAGTTATTTCAAATTAAATGATTTTTGGAGAATGTGCAAGAAGTTTATGTTGATTAGGACACAAAGGTTGTGCCATAAGGGTTATGGTTAGTTTTAAGGAAGGTTTTTAGAATGTCAGAGAACAGTGGTGCAAGAGTGAACACTGGGTGGTGCTTAAAAGGTATGTAATTAGTGTTTATTGAATCACAAACAGTGAGTATGAGAGCTATTATAATTCAATGGAACAGAGTGGGTGTTCAGGCAGTATAAATGAATGCTACAACCTTTTTGTATAATGATTATAGGTTAATATCTAAGTGATAGTGTATAATGATTGGAATTTTAGCAGTTCACAAAGGCTGCTCAAGTTGTATAATTTGAACAACAAAATGGGCACGCAGATTTGATAGGCAAATAGATCAGCTGATTGTGCAAGAAGTCATATTTGAATGATTCAAAATGGGTGTTCAAGGAGGTTTTGAACTGCAAAAGTTGCCAATACTAGAGGTAATGATAGGGTGAAGCAGCATGGCTGTGTAGAGAGGAAATGGAGGAATAATATTGTTATGCAATAGATTAACTTGAATAGCACAGAAAGGATTGTCTGAAACAAAAGTTGGATGGAGCTTAATGGGTATATGACATTGTAAGCTGAATGGAATACAGTGGGTTTGCAAGGAGTTATGGTTAAATAGCAAATGGAGTATATGCTGTTTTAATGCAGAGTGCAAGAGTGGATGTTGGATGGTTCAGAATTAATGAACATCCTGTGGGAGTTGAATTGAAGAGGGAGTATGGATGGTATAGCATACAATGGGTATGCAGGTAGTGGCAGGGAATGGCATCAACTTTGTGTAACAAGTGAAAACAGATGGGTACAATGAATGAAAGTTGCACCCATACAGTGCCATGTAGCTTCATACCTTGCAGAACCACTGTTTGTGGTTTAAAAATCCTTACATACCACTTCTGAATCATTCAAATATGATTGCTTAGACACAATAAGTTGTTACATTCACCTACCAATTGTGCACACACGTACTGTGTTAATTCATATGCTTTGCAAAACCTTTGCAAGCTATTAAACTTTCACCTTTTCCAGATCATCTCTGATCTCACACCCATTGTCCAACAAGTCTATGCCATAGTCTTTCCAGCACCCTGCACAATTCAATTATCACTCTATGAGCATTTGTTTAACAAACATGCCTTGCACACCCCCTTATTGTTCCACCCATATCCAACTTTATGCACATCTTTTCTGTGTCACTTATCTCTCTGTCTTGTTGCACACATTTTGCAATTAAATATTCACACATTGCAACCTCTTCTGCAACAACCATCACTCATTTCACACCCACTGTAGTGGCCACACCTTAAAACAAGATGGATCACTGCACAAAATGTGGTTTGGACAATGAAATGGATGATAACGTTTACACACCAAGAGGGTATGAAAAAGTTTATTACTCAAATAATGGAGTTATCTGTGGAGAGCAGTGCAGACTTTCCAAAAAAGTCCAAAATGCCTTGAAAGAGCAAGAAAAGGCTTGGGGTTTTCTTCATGGTTAGAGACTGGGGATGAGATGAGGGATCCTGCACAAAGTCAAGGATGTCCATAATTTGAACCTTGCACTGGCACCAAAGTTGGTGGCAATCAGGATTTCTTATAAGCCTGCCCAAATGTCAGGAAGAGGGGTGAGATAAAGAGGTGAGGTTTAAAATTTGTCAGCAGTCAAAAAATGGATTCAGACACTTTCTTACAGTCCCTCACTGGTGTTTAATGAATAAAATATACCATGTTTAATTTAATTGAATTTGAACTTAAGTAGGCAATTATGGTGCTCTCTAAGATCTGCAAACTTAGGTCAATAAGGTAAATATTCTGTAGGAAGCCAGCTCCAAGAGCCTGGAATTGTGAATTCTAAAAGTGAAATGGCTGCCTTGGTCACTTAATGATGTCTGGAACTACAAATTGGATAAGGAGTGGTTTGGTGAGACCTTGTATTGTGGTTTTAGTTTGTGTAGAGATATATGTGTCTTTGATTTATATGTTGGGTATATATGAGGCAAATTATTTGGGAAGTCCTTCATCAATTCAGGGATAACATTAGATAATAAATTTTTCTTGCTGTACTTGGTCAGACCAGATATCCAGACCATTAACAGTGGCCTAAGAGTTTGTAAAAAAGTGCTAAAAGTTTGTAAAAATGGTACATGTTGTTGGCTAAGGAATCCAGCACTAAAAGAACTTAGTTGGTCAATTGTGTTGACACGTGAATCCCATTTTTGTCTAGGACATCTCTGTTAAGGGATATAAAGGAATACCTCTTCAGTGAGATCTACAATGTGTGATGGTGGTGATTACATCTATAAAGCATATGGATTTCTTTCACTCTTCACTCAGTTGATCCCAAGGTCCTTTCTAGGTAGCCAAGGGGTCTGGAAAAGGCGTGACTTCCTCCATCACTATGTCATCTTTCAAGAGAGTGAAGAAAGAAGAGGCAAGTTCTATTGCAGACAGGATATGCCAGCGATCCCAGATTTGGCTCCAGGTGTAGCAAGGAAGCCTCAGTGGCTGTGTTGAGCTTGTAGAGTGCTCATTCCATGACACAAGGCATAATGGAAATCTGGACACAAAGGTCCATTGGCTAAGGTCTGTGAGAGTCTGTATTTCCAGGAGAGTACAGCATTTGGCCAACAATTGCCACTCTAATGACAAGTAGCATTTATCCCAGGAGGATGGTTTCTTGCATCAGAAGCTCATGGACAAGTTATGACCATCAAAGATGGTCAAAAGCCTCTAGGAGACATGAGAAGATGGTGGCAAAGCTGCTACAGTGAGGGAGACTCTAGAGGGCATGAAAGGGAGTTCCTGATTTTTTGCATTTTTAACAGAGACTAGAGTTTTTTGAGAGGGCTCCACTCAAGGTGAGCCAATTTGCAAGAAAGGACATAAATAAGCTTATGTACTATATTTAAATGAGTATTATGTTGTCTCCAGAAACTGAAAAAGCTAAAACATAATGGACTTGATTTAAAATTGCTAGTGCTGAAAGGGTCAGGTTTTCCTGACAGTTTCAGTAATGTGGCAGCACTTGGATGTCCAAATAGTGTTCAGGACTTTAACTGAGGTGATGGAGTCTTGAATTATGTGTGATACAAGGGCCAAATTTATAAGCTTTGTGAGTATCCATATGTCCATGTGTAGTAAAGGGTTAAATCGACAGGCCTTGGATATTCAAGCCATGCACAGTCTAATGTAAGTTCTGGTTATTAAGCTTCTGTGAAATAACTTCTGAGCCTTGTGAACATCTTGCATATTTAGAGTATTTTTGTATGTTTGAGGCCTTGTGTGATGCCACAGACTTTATGCTAATAATGTGATTTTTGGTGAATACCTGTTTCTGTATGCCTAGGGCTTTGGGCACACTCTGTCAATTTGACTTTAGGGGGACTGGAGACTGAGCAGCTAAGGTCAGTCATATAGATACAAAATGCTTATATGAGTAACACCCATTAAAAACCCTGGAACCATGGATCCAGTGAACTTCCCTGGCTGGCAGTCCCTTTCATGTATTTTCACACATCATTGCTGGGACACTTAAGTGTTGCCCATACAACTCCCCTGAAGAGGACAATGGGAAGCTTGTGTCAGGTGTTATCTAGACAAATTTTAATCTGCATCCTGTCACTGTAATAAACCACTAGTGTGAGTAGTACAGATTTTCTGAGTTCTGTAAGTCCTTCTATTAAATATTAAAACTGAAGTTTGTCTTGGAGACTCCCTACTTAGACCTGAATGATTCTTCCAAATGAATCCCCTTAGAGGAGGATGTTTTCAATGTAATCTCATACATGTGACACAGGTCAAAGGTGTATTCCAAGACTTTGCCTTCAAAAGTGTATTGTGTCCCTTCACAGTTGAATGTAAACTGTGACTGATAGGCTGTTGAAATAGGCACCGAACAAAACATAACCCAAATATTTACTAGAGAAATATTTACTGGTTGTTGGTTGCATGGAGTCAGAAATTTCAATATTTAGCATACAAGGGCCTTAGTGAATGGGAACACAGCATTAGAATTGTGGAGATCCACCATGAGGGACTATTCTTTTCAAGATTAAGATCAGGTCAAATTAGACTTTTAAATAGAGAAGCAGTGGGAACAATTATTCCTTCTTTTTATTTTATTGTTGGAAAAAATAAAAAATTTTCACAATACTTAACAATATTTGTAAGATGATATGTAAATACATATGCATATATGTGCATTTTCTTACCTAAATGTTATTTTATATATATATATATATGTATATATATATATGTTTTAAAGGTGCTTAGATTACCTAATTATTACTCAGAAATTACAGGGATTCCCATGTTCCCCACCTCCCACACCTCCCACAACATCTCACACCAACATCCTCCTTCTTTAACTAGGTATAGTTTTAATCCTTGAAGGCCCTGTTTTGATTTACATTGGGCTGTATTAAGTATTTTAAGTGGAAAGGAGTCAAGAAAGTTAGTCTATGGGGCCACATTTTGACATACCAAATTATAAGTGCTGAAGACTTAATTTTAATTTATTACACATTGGGTCAAAGTGTCCAGGCCCATTAAGGGATGTTTTAGGGTAATGATGCTGAAGAAGGCTAGTAAGATAGCGACTCAATAGATGGATCTGGAGCCTGGCAAGAAATCCACACGGACATTGATATCCCCAAGGTGGCTGTTGGAAGATGCTTGTGAATGAGATATCCTCTGGAAGCCAGGAAAAGCCCAGATATTCTCCAGGGACCTTATCATTGGGCACTCCTGGGGGATTGATGGGTGGGGTAATCAATCAAAACAAACAGCTGGAACTCCTCCCATGGCATTAGCAAAGGAGTGGAATAATTAATGGTTTAAAAAGCAAGGCAAAGGCTGAATCTCTCCCTCTATCTTTCTCTCTCTTGCCTTCTGCACCTTGCTCTTGCTGTGTCCCCTCCACATGAATCAGCATGCAAGTAAAACCTGGGCATTTATAATCTATAATGGACAATTGTAGTCTATAAATCTGCTCTCTTTATCACTCTTCAGCTCATTCCTCACTCTGGGACCCATGATCTGTTTTCTCCCATTTCTCTTCCCTCCCTACCTTAGTAAATTACTGGCCTAACTAACCTGAAATGCACTTGAAATTCATTTCTTGTTGCTTAGTCAAGAACCTAGACAAAATCCAGTAACAGTGCTGTGACCAGGGAGCATTTTGGCAAGCACTAGTTCTAATACTTATAGTGAGTCATATCTATCTCATTTAATTTTTGTTCAGTAATTCCCTAAAATTATAGGGACACATTGTTTAAATTTAATGGAATCCTCTTGTTAACTGTAACTTGAGCCCCAGTATTAAGGCCCTGAAATTTTGGCAGTTAATGCATATCAGTAGATCTGTATGTTAATTTAGAACTTGTGTTGTAAAGATGCAAAAGCTCATCAATACTCTTCTATATCTTTGTTGCATATTTCCCTTAGTAAGATTTGGATTTCCATTTGGGTCACATTGTGGACCCTTATTTCAGTTTACCTTTCTTCAGTTTTACATTCTACCTTAACGTAAATCTCGCACCTTATACCAAAATTATGAAAAAAAAAATGGATCATAAACCTAAAAGTAAAATGTAAAACTAAGATAACTTTAGAAGCATAAGAGAAAAGTAATGTCATGGAATTTGTATATATTACTGTATATTAGGAAAATAACTTTTAGAAAAAAATACAGGAAAAATCTTTGGAACTACGATGTTGTGAGGGGTTCATAGACATGACAGTGAAAGCATGATCCAGAAAAGAAAAAAGCAGATTGGACTTAATCAAAATGGAAAGCTTTTTATCTGCAAATGACCCTGTAAAAAGGATGAGAAGACAAGCTAAAGGAACAGAGAAAATATTTGCAAAACACATACATAACAAATAATTTCATCATGTGTATATAAAGAATCCTCACAACTCAATATAAAAAAATCTAATTAGAAATGAACAAAAACATAAAGTGACATTTCCCTGAAAAGGATTTATTGATGGCAAATAAGCACATGAAAAAATATTCAAATATCATTAGTCATTAAGGAAATAAAAATTAAGTCCACAGACTTAGTAGGATATCTAAAAGTTAAAAGTAGAGACAATAACAAATGATAGACAGGATGCAGAGAAACTAAACCTCTCATACATTGCTGGTAGGAATGTAAAATGGTTCAGTCATTCTGAAAAATAATGTGACAGTTACTTAAGAAAACATAAATTTAACATACAATCCAGCATTTGCATTTCTAGGCATTTATCCCAGAGACAGGAAAACTTATGTCCACAAAAAAACACATATACAAATATTCATAACAGCTGCATTTATAAGTGCTGAAAAGTGGAAACAATACAAATTTTCTAAATAGGTGAATGATTAAATAAACTTCTGTACATTCATACCATGGAATACTACTCAGCAATAAAAAGGAATCAAGTATTGATATACTTAATAACTTTGATGGATCTCAAGGGTATTTGTCTTAAGTGACAAAGGAATAATCGGAATGATTTCATTTCTATAATAACCTGTAAGTGATGAAATTATAGAGATGGAAAACTGATTAGTGGTTGTCAGTGTTTAAGGATAGATATATTGTGAGGCAGGATAAGGATACATATAATGTGGTAGCATGGGGATCTTCGTGGAAATATTCTAGTTCTGTATCTGGATGGCAAAGTTACACAAATGAATCCACATATGGGATAAATAGCATAGAATTATACACACAACATATTGATGTCAATTTCCTGGTTTTGATAGTATAATATAATTACATGAGATGTAACCATTGGGGGAAATTGGTACATAAGAATACACTATAGTTTCTTTGCAACTTCTTGTGAATCTGAAGGAGACCTATGTGAGTTCCCTAGGTTCTTCTTATGCCCACTGCAGAAAATTGAGGTCCACACCATGGTTTGATCACTCAAGGGAAAGAGTTTATTAACTCAGAGGAGGTCTGAAGACTAAGTCTATAATCAGACTCTATGAAAATCATAAGTAATAACATTATATTGACTTGTGTAGGGGTTAGGTTAAAAGATTAACAAGTAGGGGAATGTTGCATCTTGCACATGCTCTATAGAACTGTACACTTTAACATGCTTGGTCATACATTGCATATATAGAAAATGGTGTCTAAATCCCACCCAGAAGGGTTGAATTTACTGTTATAGTGAACTAAAATGCAGCTAAATTCATTCTACTACCCTTCTGGGTCTTCACTAAACACTGGAAAGCTCTGGTTTGTGGGTGTTTCTAGATATTGTGGTTAGCTTCTAACTGCAGCTGTTGATTTATATTCTGATATTTGGCTAATATTAGCTTAACAGGGACTAACAGAGGAAGAGCAAAGTTAGGTGGAGGTAGTTCTTACAAATAGTCCTTACAAATCTCTTTTTATAAAATAAAAATTTTTTAAAGAGGTTATTTCAGGAAAACAATGCTCATAATTGTTTTTTTTTTAATTTATATTAATCTCATGGAAGAGTCAGATTTATACCTTTATCAGGTCTTATCCAGAAATGGCTGCTTATCTCCTGGGATGAATAGTAGACCAAGAATCCAAACCCTGTTCATATGCAGCTAGTTGCCTCAGACCTTCTCTTGATAATTAGTAATAAGACTGCTTGTTTTTTTAAAAAAACAAAACACACTTAGGTGTGAAAGAGCATTTATAACTATGAAAGGTGAAGTTATTATCAGATTATCTGTAATGACACCAGGGTTGAACATAGTTGGTAACTACTCCTATGTTGAAAAATCAGGATAAACATTTGTTTTAACTAACACAGGATGGAAAATTTGTGAGAAAAATATTTGAAGGGAGAACTCAGTGACCTACACTATTGTTTCTTGAAGACTGTCTCACTTTGAATGTGAATAGAGTTGTAAATGCCATAGAATTTATGTTTGTCCTTCTTGATTCACAGTTAATTAAGGAGAAAGTATTTTTAATATAAAGAATGCTATGAAAATTGTTGGCACCAACTGGGGATTGGTTGGGTGGGTGATAGGTTGGGGCAGAATTCCAGGGCCCAGTGCCCGATACTGGACTGAGTCTGATAATGGGCAGAGTAGCCTACAGATGGAGAGGAAGTTCCTGGGATCCGGCTCCTTCTGTTGTTCACTATATTCTTCAAAGTTGAGTCAGTTGAGAATTCTTCTCCTATGTTCAGCTTCTAGTATCTCAATCATCAACTCCTGTCTAAGGCTTCCTGCACGCACTGGACTTATCCATCCTTCTCAGCCCTCCTTCAATTCATCTTGTGTTCCTGCCTTCATGTCCAGGTCCACCTATGGCTGCTTGCACAATTGTGATGTCCTGGTAAACTGAGTGGAATTGGCTGCCTTGAGTAGCAGAACTTCTACAGAGATCAAGGATTCATCATGACAATATTTCACTGCAGTATCCTGTCAGGGATCAACACCCTTGAGTAGAAGAAAGTCCCCAGTGGCCACTCCTCTGCTTCTGAAAGAAAATTTCTACTTCTCATTGAATAGCAAGAAACAAAGACCAAAGGCATTGAACTAAAAACAGGGAGTGAAATGATCAAGGACCATTGCCCTGCAGAGGAAAAACTGAAAAAACAGAATGAAATTCTCCTAAGATGCACATATTCCCCTCTTCTGTGATTAATTTCAACTTTGTCCAAGGGAATAATTGAAGATGTTGAATAAAATATCCTCTTCAGACTGTCCCTGATATAATTACACCTCTGAACATAAGAGCCTATTTTCTCTTCCAAGGAAAAGTAGCCTTCTTCTTCATCTTGTTACTACATGCACAATCCTTTAACACAGGCACCAAGCATGGGCTCCACAACAGAGGCTATCCACTACCACTAGATCTTTTATAGTTAGAGAGAAGGAGAACTCACTGCCTGGCTTCAATCCTTCAAATGATAGACTGACTCTCTTATTAGGGGCTAATGCAGTTGGTGACTTTAAATTAAGCTACTGCTCATTTACCATCCTGAAAATCTTAGGGCCCCAGAAATTATGCTAAATTCACTCTGCTTCTGCTTTATAAATGGACAAAAAGCATGGATGAGAGAGAATCTGTTTACAACACAGTTTACTGAATATTTTGAGCCCTCTGTTGAGATCTCCTGCTCAGAAATGATTTATTTCAAAGTATTATTGCTCATAGACAACTATGAAAGTCCTAGATGGCATATTCTTCCAAATATAAGACTGCTTTATATATATTGAAAATCTGTTGTTTGGTGTACCTACCTTCATCAATTACATTAGTTAGATCTTCTGGATAACTTGGTGCAGTTTCTACATTAGCATTGTTTGTTTCTCCTTACACTTTTATGTTGTGGAAACAGCTTCTTTCCTTAAACCTCATGAACCAAACTCTGCTAGTTTCACCTTTTTCTTCTGTAGCCTCCTCACCTCTATAAGCCTTCACTGAATTGAAGAGAGTTAGGGCCTTGATCTGGACCATCTTTGGCTTAGGGGTGTGTTGTGACTGGTTTGATCTTCTGTCTAAACTCCTAAAGCTTTCTCCATGTCATCAATAAAGCTGTTTCCCTTTCTTATCATTTGTATGTTCACTGGAGTAGCACTTTTAATTTCTTTGAGGAAATTTCCTATACATTCACAACTTAGCTGTTTGGCACAAGTAGCCTAACTCAGCTTATTTCTGCTTTCATCATGCCTTCCTCACTAAGCTTAAATTTTCTAGCTTTTTTTTCAGGTACCAGGGCCAGGGATTAAACCCCAGACCTTGTATGTGGGAAGCCAGCACTCAACCACCGACCTACAATGACTCACCTGAGTTGGCTTTACAATTTTTTGCTGGTTGTATTTTTTTTTAGGAGGCACTGGGACCAAACCCAGGAACTCTCAGTGGGAAGCAGTTGCTCAAACATTTGAACCACACCCATGCCCAATTTTACTAGCTTTTAATTCAAAGTAAAAGGCAAATGACTCTTCCTTTCACTTGAACATTTAGCAGCCACAATAAGATAATTAATTGACCTAATTTCAATATTGTTGCATTTCCAGGAATAGAGAGTGAGAGAGATGGGAAAGGCCAGTTGGTGGAGTAGTCAGAACACACACTTATCAATGAAGTCACTATCTTACATTGGCACACTTTGTGGAGCCCCATAATAACAATAATTGTAACATCAAAGATAACAGATCACCATAAAAATATAATAATGAAAAAGTTTGAAATATTACAAGAATTATCAAAATGTGACACAGAGATATGAAACAAGCATATGCTTTTTGAAAACTGGCACCAATAGACTTGTTTGAAGAAGGGTTGCCAGATAACTTCAATTTTTAAAAAACATAAGAGTCTGCAGCTGCAGGCAGGATAATCCAATCCATCTGATCCATGGGCTATAAGCCCCCTCTCACTTGGAGGTGGAGTGGACATCATGATCCCAGACTCCTCAGGATTGGGGGAAGAGTTATGGACTAGAGTGGACTTACTGGTATTCTGTTGTAGACATATTGTTATTCAAGCAATGGAAGAAATTACAACATTGATGTGGAACCAGTGGACACTGGTTGCTTTTGGGGCAGGAAGAGGGAAAAGCAGTTGTAATACAGGGGCTTTTTTGGGACTTTGGAATTATCCTGAGTGACATTACAATGACAAATATAGGCCATTTTACATCAGCATATAACATGCAGAACTGTGTGGAAAAGAGTGTGGTCTAAAAGGTGAACTATGGTCCATGCTTAGTGGCAAAGCCCCAGGATGTGTATATCCATTGTATGTGATGTGCCACAGTAATGAAAGATGCTTATGTGGGAGGTTATGGGAGGTGTGGGAGGTGGAAAACATGGTAATCCCTGTAATTTTTGTGTAACATTTATGTAATCCAAGCATCTTTTAAAGTATAAACAAACAAACAAAAAAATGAAGTATGCTTTTATAATCTCTAAAATTTGACTTTCCTGAATATCATATTGTTGGAACCATAAGTTTTTTGCCTTTTCAGATTACCTTATTTCACTTGGCAATATACATTTAAGATTTTTCATATATTTGCATGACTTACTACCTCATTCCTTTTCATCATGGAATAGTATTCCAATGCATCGATGTACCAGAGTTTGCTTATCATTTTTCCATATTGAATGATTCCATGACTCCTTCAAGTTTTTCACCATTATAAGTAAAGTTTCTGTAAATAATTGAGTGCTGTTTTTTTGTGTAAACAAGATTTAAAATTGATTGGCTAAATATCTAAGAGTGTGGCTACAGGATTGTATGGTGTTACCATATTTAGCTTTGAAAGAAATGAAACTGTCCACCAAAGTGGCCATACCTTCTTGTTTCTCTACCAGCATTGAATGAGAGTTCCTGTTGTTCTGCATCCTCATCAGTAGTATTTTCTTTTTTGGATTTTAGTCATTTGAATAGGTATGTAGTAGTACCTCATTTGGGTTTAATTTAATTTTCCACAATAAGTGATGTTGAGCATGTTTGTGTATGCTTATTATCCACTTGTATATTTTCATTTGAGTTGGTCCTATTGAAGTTTTTAGGTGTTTTTGAAAATTTTATTGTAGTATTATATAAGCAAAAAGTCTGTTTAACCATTTTAAATGTGCAATTCAATTATATTAACTACAAGTGCAATGTTGTGCTTTCACCGCTAGCTTTGAATTGAGCTGATTTCTTCTTGTACATTTTTATGATTATTTTTTGTATATTTAGAAACAAGGCCTTTTTCAGATATGTATTTTGCAAATATTTTGTCTAAGCATGTGGTTTGCATTTTCATTGTATTAATGTATCTTTTCAGTGAATACAATTTTAATGTTAATAAAATGCACCTTATCAATTTCTTTCATGAATTATGACATTTGTGTTGTATAAGAGGTTATCACCCAACCCAATGTCACATAGATTTTTCTTATATTATATTCAAGAAATTTTAGTTTTGAAATTTACATCTGTCTTAAATTATTTTGAATGTAGTGCTTTTGTAGTAAGTTAAGTTTGTGTCTGTGCTCATTTTTTTCAATAAACGTCCAAATGTTCCAGCATCATTTGTTGAAAATACATCCTTCTTGAATTAATTTGCCTTTGCTCCTTTGGCAAAGACCAGTTGACTCTATATGCAAAGGTCTGCTTTTGAGCTCTCTATTCTGTTGCATTTATTTTTGTGTCTATACTTTCATTCTTATCATGCTGTCCTGATTAAGGTAAGTTTACTACAAGTCTTGAATTAGGAAGTGTGAATTCTTCAACTTTGCTCTTTATCAGGGTTTTGTAGGCTCTTCTACATTTGGAAATAGATTTCTCTTTTCTACAAAATTGCTTGCTGAGATTTATATTGGAATTGGATTGAATATATAGACCAAGTTGCCAAGAATTGGTATCTTAACAATTTTGAGTCTTCCCATCATGAACAAGCAATAATTTTTCTTTGGTTTCTTTAAACATTTCATAGTTTCCAGCATACATACTGCACCTACATATTTCTTATTTTTGTTGCTGGTTTAAATAATAGCATTTACTTACTTTTAATTCAGATTATGATTTTTCATTCTTGGCATACAGGAAAGAAACTGACTTTTGTATATTGAGCTTGTACTTTATTTCTTGTTATCACAATCCATTCCATTCAGGGCATGAGAAAGTTGCTTCCATTCTTGTTTGAATTTACTAAAAGTATGGTATAAATAATCTAAACCCTGAAATTCAGTGATCCAGAGAGAGGGTGGGGAGAACAAAAGCCACCAATAGATAGTGATGTCAAAGATAACTACACTGTGCCTGGTTGCTTAAGAATGGGCATCTGAACTTGTCTTTTCTGACCAACTGGCTCCATATATACTGGATTAAATGTCTCAGGGTCCATCTTCATGAAAGCTGGCATTGCATCCATGGTGAGTACAATTTCTTTCTTCCTCAAGCACCAGCCCCCAAGGATGTGCTCATGGCTTTGGGATAAGTTGGAGGTCATGGGGTTTCAACAGTGAGTAAAAAGCTTACTGTTTGTGAACCTGATACTGAAGGGGGAATTTTGCCTTGTTAGACATTTTTATTTTAAATAGCAAACACAGAACATTTCATTTTCTGAAATGATTGTGTGCATTTAATTCTTAACATCCTCATATAACATGTTCCAAAAGTATTCATTTATTGTAGGTTTTATGGTTGGAAGTCATAGCATGCTGTAGTATTTGTTGCATGCTAGGTTTGTTTCTGGGAGAAATCCTGATATAGATTCAGATAATAAGGAGACACATATACAATTGTGAAATGTATGTACAAAATATTGGCA
>JAQZBX010018622.1:15174-34550 GCA_029593785.1 Cabassous unicinctus | reverse complement strand
AAAAACCACACACAAGATGACCGGCACAGACACAGCAAATGCAAACAATGAGGGGGTGGGGAGAAATTAATTAATTAAATAAAACAACCAGTTGGCTGTAGAGGTAAGGGTTTATTTCTGGACTCTCAATTCTATTCCACTAATTCATGTGTCTATCGTTATGCCAGTACCATGCTGTTTTGACCACAGTAGCTTTGTAATATGTTTCAGGGTCAGGCAGTAAAATCCCTTCCATATCTCTCTTCTTTTTTAGAATGCTTTTGGCTATTCAGGTACACTTTTCCTTCCAAAATCATTCTGCATCAAATCTCTTTTCCCATCCCATGTCAACTGGCTGGTCACATTACTCTGCAATAACTGAAAATGACCTGACTCTGTCCAGCCCAATTTAAAACTACTCTCCCCTCAGATCATGTCAGATCTGAGGTGAGAGTATGGAAGGAGGTAAAATAAGGACTTCCCTGGAGTGGGGAGTATTAAGCATGTTCACTCTACTTCTCCCACCTCTGGGTCTATTTCCTCAAGTGTAGAGCTAAGAAGAGGCCAAGGAGAGCCAAACATTCTTTTTATTCAATTGGACCCATGGTTGCAATCTGTTACTCAGGGTTCCCCAGAGGAACAGAACCAACAGGATAAATGTGTGCTTATGTGTGTGTGTGTGGAGACTAGATTTATGGCATAAAGCTAGAGTTGATTTTCCCCTGAGGACAGTGAAAATGTGGTTGCTAGTTTTGCCTGCTGAAAGGAAATAGTTCCTGGTGATCTTTATCAATAGGTATAGAGAAAAAAATCATTTGCCAGATCAAGAGCTGCATACCAGGTACCAAGGGATATGTTAGTTTGTTCAAGTAATGACCTACATCTGGAAAAACACCTGTTATTGGTCAACTTTGTGGTAATTCACTGACATCCTCCAAGATGCATCTGGTTTCTTCACAAGTCAAATAGAGTTGAGTTGGGATATAGTGGGAATCACCACCCTTACATCCTTCAAATTCTTGATGGTGGCACTAATCTCTTCAATCCCTCCAAGAATGTGGTATTGCTTTTGGTTTACTATTTTGCTAGGAAGTTCTAGTGGCTTCCACTTGGCCTTTCTAACTATAATAGCCTTCACTCCACATGTCAGGAAACCAGTGTGGTGATTATGTCAGTTGCTTAGTATATCTATTCTAGTTATGCATTCTGGAACTGGGAAGATAACCACAGAGTGAGTTCAGGGACCCACTGGGCCTATTATGAGATGGACCTGAGTTTAATCTCCATTAATTGCCTGACCTCCGTAAGTCTCTACTCTGACTGGTGGACCACAGTGACATTTGGAGTCTCCTCGAATTAATGTCAATTCTGAGCCATTGTCCAGTAATCCCCAAAATGTCTGATTATTTCCTTTACCCCAATGTACACCCTGGTAAAAGGCTTAGTTTTAGAAGCTCTACAGGGATGAGAGAGCTGCTCTTACAAATTTACTCCTCACAGGGTGAACATTGTGTCCTCTGGATACTTTCAGGTTGGGTGAACAACTTTTACATAATAAATCTACTCTAAAATTCCAAATTACCTAAATCTTTGAATAACTTCATCTACAGTATACCAGGAAAGTTCTGGTATTTCAACTTCACCAGAAGTTGACTCTGTATGTACCACATTTAGGTCCATGCTTCAGCCAACCAACCAAATTATTAGAGCTCATCTTACTCTTGAGCTATAAACTGAATCCAGAATCTCTCCTAAGAGGGCCAATATCAGTCAATTCAGCCTGAATCAATTTCATATTTCTTCCACTTTTGTCCCACAACCTTAATATCCATTGCCATACTTATTCCCCTGATATCTATATAAGTAGACATATAAGATAAACTATAAATAAATATAAACAGGTAGTTCTTTGGAGTGCAGTGTATCTTCTCATGGTCACATTGATCCTCATCTTTCAGGGCCTGTTGGGACTTCAGTCTAGTTATATGTCTGGAAGAAAAGAGGGGTGATAGGGTGACTTACGGGTGGAATTAGTGACTTTCAAGTCAACAACCTAAATTGACTATCATTAGTTTCATCTGGCTAGGCAGGGTTACTCTCTTCAGATGGAGATGGGATGGGTGATTCCTCAGCATAGACCATTATAAGTTTATCTGGCAAAGAAAACAGCAGAATTTAGAGGTTCAGTTTACCACCACCACCACCACCCATCAACATGATCAGCCCATATGTCCCCATGTCAATTTTCAGGATGCCTTGATAAGATGTGTATACCAGAGGGTAGGAAATAAACCCTACAGAGGTTCAGAGCCTGCCCTAGGGGCAATAGTTATTTTACTGCAAAATATTTGTTCATTTCATTTTCATTTTGTTCTTTAAGTCCTCTAGTACCTGTTAAACAAATCTATTTTTTTTAAGCTCTGTTAAAATAACTGGTATGGTTTCTCCTCTCCTAACTGGACCTTTATGGCTATAGTATACAATACATTATTGCTTTACTTTTGTTTTTAAGTTAGTTTCTTGGCCATAGGCAATGAGCTCAGACCCTTAGTATTCCTGATTATATTATAGGGTCACTTTGAAAATGAGAATTTATCTCCCATTTTGGGGAAATAAGGAAAATGAATAGTTTTACTATGTTAGGTGGTTATCAAGTTGTGTTGCTTTTGTTAACTTTGTATAAATATAGGCATACCTTGTGTAGCCGTTTGGCAGTTTGATATAATTATGAATTCCAAAAATATATATTGGATTATGCTTGTAAACTGGTCTGTTAATCTGGGCATGATTAAGTTATGATTAGGGCGTTGACTGGGCAAAGCCGATAGGGCATTGAGCCCCACCCCTTGGTGGGCGGGGTCTCCAAGATAAAAGACACAGCAAAGGACAGTGTTGGAGAAGTTTTGATGTTGGAGTCTTGTGCTGGAGCCCCGGGAAGTAAGAAAGCTTGGTGGTCAGGAAGGAAAGAAGGCCCCGGGATAGAGATGAGCCATTCACCTGAGAGTTCACAACTGGCCTTGTGGAGAGAAGCAAAGCCTAGAGAGCCTCATAGTCTACAGCTGACCTTGTGGAGGAAACAGAGGAGCTAAGCCCAGAGAGAAACACATCCCTGGGAAGAGAGGAACCCAAGAAGCCTGAACCCTGGCAAACGTTGGCAGTTGTCTTGCTCCAACACATAGCAACAGACTTTGGTGTGGGAAGAAACTTATGTTTTATGGCCCAGTAACTGTAAGCTTCTACCCCAAATAAATACCCTTTATAAAAACCAACCTATTTCTGGAAATTTGCATCAGCACCCCTTTGGCTGACTAATACAGAATTTGGTACCGAGAGTGGGATAGTGCTTTTGCAATTACCAAAATGTTGGAACAGTTTTATAAATGGGTAAAGGGTATTTTTTGGAGGAATTGTGAAATGCTTGATGGAAAAAGCCTAGATCACTTTGAAGAGACTGTTGATAGTAATATGGATGCTAAAGAGACTTTCTATGATGCCTTAGAAGTAAATGATGAAACTGTTATTGGAAACTGGAGGAAAGGCGATCCATGTTTTAAAGTTGCGGAGACCTTAGCAAGATTAACTCCTGGTGTTATATGGAAGACAGAATTTGAAAATGGCGAACCTGAGCATTTAGCTGAAGAACTTTCCAAGGTAAACTCGGAGAATGTGGCTTAGCTTCTCCTTGCAGCTTATAGCAAAATACTAGATGAGCGAAATACATTAAGGACTGAACTTTTGGGCACAAAGAAAACAGAAACTGATTCTGGAACTTCCAAGTTTCTGGAAATCAAGTTCCCAGATGAAAGTGTCCCATTGGAAGACTTAGCTAAACCTGGAACTTGTAAATCAGAATTGAAGGTTTGTGGCATTCCTACACCAAGCAGTCTATCAACACCATTTTTCCAATAGTATGTGTTCATTTTGCAACTGTGTCACATTTTGGTAACCAAGAGGTTACTCTTACTTGAGAGAGACCAAAACCACTGATTGCTCACTGAGCTGCCCTAAACTTTCCCACAAAAAGGTTGATGTGACATGCCTGATTCAGGCTTGTTTTCACTCTCATTTTCAGACAAATTCCAAAGCAAAAATTCTCTACAATTCAGAGACCCTCTTCTACTTATTCACTATCCCTTTGGACAGTTTATGTCTGCCATCAATATTTAAACACTAAAGTGGAAAAAAGCCTTTTGCTGCCAATCAGAACCTATGACCAACACAAGAGAATCAGTGTTCTCATCTACTTAGATAATATCATTCCAGTTCAAGTAAAGAAACTTGATATTTGAATTTATAAATGAAAAGGCCATAAAGGAAAATGACTACTTTTAGCCATTTTGAAATACTAAAAACATTGACCAACCCCCATTACTATATTTTCTTATCCCCCAAAGTTCAAGGACCTTTGAAGTTGAACAGTGTCCAAAGTTCTTCAGGGACTTCTGTTACAGACATTCAATTCAGATTTGATAACACCAAAATCCTAGGGTTGAAGGGAAATGTGCCTATGTGATTCCCTCCATTACACTACTGAGTGTATTTAGAGTCAAAAAGTGTCCCTAGAACTCTCTTCCCCCAAAGCACAGTAGCTATAAATTCCAAGATTCATTTTTCTACCATCTCTAATCTCATTTCCGTGAGCAACCTTTTCTTTTCCAATGGTCAGATCAGTTTTTCACTTTACTCTGTAACTTGTCACACTTTCCCTCTATGTCAGGACTCAATTTACAATATGTTGGCTATTTTCTGCTAGACATCATACTTCCCTGAGTTCAGGCATGTTTGTGTCAGGTTCTTAGATTTTATCCTATTTGCACGATAATAAGTTAACCTGTTACTCTTTTGTGGATGCTGGCAAAAAGCACAAGAATCTGAGATCAAAGACAAAGATTTTTATGGCTCATGGCACAGCAAGCAGCATGAGTATCATGTTGGCACCAGTTCGCCATACTCCCCTATTCCAAGGAGTGGCATGGACGGTCCAAGGCATTGCAGCCAAGAAACATGACCGTGAGGAACCTACTTTCACAGTAAGTCTGCTTTTTGCCCTGTAGGAAGACATACCTCATCCCTCAAGATTGTTTGCTGCAAGCATAACCCTAAGAAATGGCCCTGGTAAAGAGTGGTGGAGGCCTTGCAGTCTTGGCATTCCAACAAGAACATGCAGAGATACTCTGGGCTTACAGTAGATTGCCTTTCCTAATAGTCCAACCACACATTCTTGGTCAAATTTAATTTTTCACATGAGTATGCTACTCAGTTGGCCACTGGATCAATCTGACCAAAAGACAGGAGCCAGATATATTTAATTGTCTCATTCAACATTTAATTAAGGTTACTATCAACAGGGCTCCAAGCATCAGGATGAGACCAACCTGTAGCACTGACCTTCATCATATCCTTCAGGGTCTGAGACTTAGCCAAGTAGAAAAAAATCCTAGGAGAGAGAAGTAGGTTTGTTTGTTTCTTTGTTTTTACACAACCAGAATGTAGTTTAAGGTCTTTTATCCATTATGACTGACATAAGGGAGCTTATACTAACCTGATGATCTTAAGGACAATAGAGGGGTCAAAAAACAACCCCCACCCCAACTGGGAGACATTTAGTGTACCAGTCTCTCCCACCTATAAACATATATCCTGAAGGGCACAGGTCAATCTGGTTCAGGATTCATTGTTACGCTTCATTTGGATCACTACTACATTAGTTTGTTGAGAAACATGGGCAGTGTCTTCAAGTAGTTGCAGCTTTGATCACCATTCATAGAGTAACCCAAGTTTGCTCAGGTGTCAGGAAAATTAAATGAATTTTGATCAATTGAAACAAGTCTGTGATAGTCCATGTGATGGTACATGTTCATATTAGGAAGCTACCACTGATGGCATCAGGCACAGCAGAATAGTTCAGGACCAGACACAGCCATATGGGTTCCTGATTTTATAGCATGTGTTTGGGGTGATAAGCCTAGTAGCAAGCAGGTAAGAATTCCAGTTGCTGCTGTGTTTCACCCAGACAAACCATATGGTTATTTAGCGATGCTGTGGTGCTGAATCCAAGAGACGAAGTACAGTAATTATTCCCTCTTTCCCACACATTCCAGGGTTAAGGTTCTTCCTTCCCTGGTGCTGGGGTTGTTGCTCTTACTCCATCACCGTACAAACTGGCCTGTCCTATCCTAATAGCTATAACTTTACCTCCCCCTGCCCCTTGTTATCCCCTACTCACACCAAATCTTTTATATAGACAAGTCAGATGGGAAAATGATTAGGGCATTTTTTATCCATCTGGCTGAACCAGAATTGAGTCCAAATCTCCTGCCCTTTGTTATCCCCTACTCACACCAAATCTTTTATATAGACAAGTCAGATGGGAAAATGATTAGGGCATTTTTTATCCATCTGGCTGAACCAGAATTGAGTCCAAATCTCCTACATCCCCTTTTGGCCAGACTGTCACCTGGAGGGTGTACCAACAAGTTTGGTCCGGGGTTACAATTCTGGGAAAGAAAGACTCACCTGCCAAGGAATGGTCAAGGCAGAATCCCAAATTTTGGAAATAGGCCTAATGATTCCTCACACTTTTTGTCCGGATCGTTACTTAGAAAGCATCCAAGAGGCAATGATCCCCTTATGAGGACACCTGTATTTATGATTAAAAAACCGCCTTTCTGTGTGGACTAGGAGAAGTTGGTGATAGAGGAAGAGTCAAATCTTTGAGTCAGTTTTTGAGGAGGCTATTCTAGTGCTCAACAATACTGGAATGCCTAAAGATAGTAAGAAATACAGAATATCTATTGAATACCTTAAATATTGGCCTGTTGTTGGGTGGCCTTTGCAACAAACGGCACATCATTGTCAGACTGCAAAGAGTCCAGAAAGCCAAAAACATGACAGATTATTTCATGGGCTACAATGGTGTGGCTGGAGTCAGCTGATCAAACTGGACTAGCAATACGATAACCTAAAAGAGTGAACAGTAAGGCACCACTGATAGCCCTAAGTAGGTTTTAAGGGTCCAATGTAGTAAATGAACCTGGAGAGGGTGCGGTCAAAGCCTCATGTAATGCGACCTCTGTCACCAAATGTTGGCTTGTCTTTCCTTTGGTAAGAGTCACAAGTGGTGTGCAGTGGTAGCTTCTGAATAAAAAAAAAACTATTCTTTACTGGGTTGCCATGTCCACTACAACCATGGATCCATCTTGATTCCAACTTGATGCCTGTATGTCTCATCATAGAACAGGCCCCTATCATGGAAATCTATATGAGTGACCAGACTGTCTAATCAGAAGCTGCAATTTGTTTTCATAGTTCATGGACCCAAACCAGGGCGTCTTTAATCTGTTAATCAGTCATCTTTTAAGTGGCAAAGCAGAAGACTAGGCCACTGGCAATAGTTTAAGAGTCAGTGAGAAAATATAATGTCTTGTCCTTAAAAATATTGTATAAAGAAAAAGTGACAGCTTTTAATTCAAGTCATTGTACTGACTAGTACTTATCAGTTGGTCTTTTGGGGTTGTCACAGAGGCTGGATGGCTGCTGCCTCCCAATGAACATCAACTTTTAACTTAGCCAAGCCAGCAATGAACTAGACTTAGACATTTATTTTCCTTCAAGCAGCTAAGGTCATTGGAGGAAGGGAAAGAATCAGAAGTCATAGAGGGAGAGTGCAGCTCCATGCCAAACCATTTACTTTCAGTTTCCAGCACTCTGTGGAAGCTTGGACTCAAACTATTCAAGTTTTTGGTCCATGTTCTATATCCTCATTGTCAACTATTTATTTTAGCTTTGGGGAATCATTGACTCAGTTGACCATATTGACTTTCAGCTGGAACTCTGAGGCATGCTATTTCCTCATCAGAACAGCCTTCCTTCTCCTGCATAGAAGAGAGTGAGCAACAACTAAAGCACCATTCATGTAGCTCGTTTCAATCCTATCTATCACTGCTTAGCCTTTAAACACTCATTAACAGGTAGGTCAGTGGGGAAACCTTACTTCTCCTCCATCACCCACCACTTGGGGAAGAGTATTTACTACTGGATTGCAGGGATTTTTTTCCAATCCCCTAGCCTAGTCCACAAGAGCCCTTGTTCTTCCTCCTTGAGAAAGCTGTCTGCCATAATCCCATCCTTACTGCCAAAACTATCAGGATCTTTGGAGTTTGTCCTACTTGCAAGCTAATAGGCTAGCCAGTTACTATTTTATAACTGCTGGCAGAAGACACGAGACTCCCAGGATTCTATTACTCATGGCCATGAAAGCAGCATGAACATCATATTGGTAACAGTTCCCATGCCCCAACAAGGTCCAGAGGGGAAATGTGGAGGGGTTGAGGTGGATGCTATTCATGCAGTCAGTTTGCACTGTAGACAAGGAACACTGAGTTTAAGAACCCAATATTTTATAGCAAGCAGTAAACAAGCCTGCTCTTTTCCCTGGAGGGAGATACTGCTTCATCTCTCACAGTTGCTCACTAAAAGCACAACTGAGAATTGGCCCAGGTAAAGAATGATTAGCACCTTTATTCTTAGCACATTCAACAAGTATGTGTGGACACATTAAAGGCCTATAGTGGATTGTCTCTCCCAATAGTTTGCTTCCAGTCAGTCTGTCAGGCATGTGTAATTCAGAGTCCAGGTGAAAAGGCTCATTTTTAATGCTACAAACTAGGGAGTGATAACTGAAATACTTCTTGGTTGAAACTTACAGCATCAGGATTATTGATACTTGAGTGTTGAGATTTTAATAGGCAAGATAGATAGATAGATAAGGAAACACAGGGTAGAAATGGTAAGGAAGATTTAGAGTAAAAGGATCCTGGCTGAATTTTGTTTGGAAGATGAATCAAAGGAAGCCAGCAGGGTCAGTATGAATGCAGGATAAGACTGCATGATTCTTCCCTCCTACCTTAGTATCCCTTACTCCAGATCATTCCACTTGAGCTGCCACCCAGCTCTATACTCTCCAGCCATGGAAGCCTCCATGTATTGGTTTATCTTCTTAGCTGTCCATCCATGGAGCCATTTCTGAACCTTACATAAAACATAATTCACATCTAAAAGTAATGGAAGTTGTATCCAGCCTGCATAGGGGTGTGAGCATGAGATAGGGGCTCCTGACCTGAGAATCCTTGAAGAGGCCATGCCATACTTCTTGAGATTCAGCCACAGGCTAACAATAGGCACCCTTTATTCCATGAGCACAACTCTGTGGTTGTCCACATACATCTGTGCTTATGACAGCTCATCCTACAAAGGATATGCTTGAGGGAGTATGGGTAAGAGGTCAAAAAATACTCCAGAGAAAATACTCAGTGGAGAAGCACTATATATACATAGAGAAGGGATAAGACTTCATCTAGAAGTCCCACCTCAGAAATAAGAGAATAAGATCTACCCAGAAACTACCATTCCACCCCAGCACTGAGGAGTGGTCTCAGAGGCAATTGCCTGGTCCCTTAAATTTCGTAAGACTGAAGATGGCAGAAGTTAGTAAATAGTCAAACTTTTCCCCACTTTAGTTCAGTGGGATTCACCTTACAAAATATATTGGGTCTTTTCTTGATGACCAAGTGGTGGTTGAATTGTGGTTTAGTTTTCCCAACACCAATAGTTTCCTCTGCTTCTTAGCCTTGTTCCAATAAATGTCATTTCTGTTCAAAGCTCTAACCTCCAAAAAAAAATTTTTAAATATAGCAGGAGTTTTACTTCTGCTTAACATATAGAAACCCATAAAAAACAATGTAGTCCCTATTCTAACAATAAGAAAAAGCCAAGTGATCTATAAAATCAAATTTTCTTGAATCCCAAGAGCTGAGATTGAAAGGCAACAAGGTGAACTGAATTCCAAAGAATGACAGGCCCTTCATGTGTCCTGTCTCTCCTGGTACTGTTTCCTCATTGGCAGAGAACAAAATTAAGAGGCAGCTGCCATAAAATAAAAAAAAAAAAAAAAAAAAAAAAAAAAAAAAAAAAAAAGCAATTAGAATTTTTAATGAATTCTTAAAGGCCAACACCGCAATTTAGAATAACCAAGAGTTTTCGGGAGGTGGTGTGAGAGTAGGTCAGACAGAGCAGAGCTCTTACAAAACAAGAAGATGGGGCAGACCATAAGAGTGCATCCAGGAAAGATTGGAGACAGAGAGACAAAAAGGCAAAAAGCAAAACCATGAGTTGCTAGCACCTGTGGCTGGGAATGCTGACCATCCCCCACCCTCAAAGTGAACAACCTCAGTAAAACCTGTGGCTGAGTAGCCAACTGAGAGGGGAAAGGACATATTCCTCCCTGGGAAGAGGGAAGGTGTAGTGGGAGGCTGAATGCTTCTTCTCTTCAGCAAATTTAAATAGTTTAACCCAGTTTTAAATATCTGGCTCAGAAAATCCAGTCAGTGGATACTGAGAGATCCATCTCTATGGAAGGGTTTGTTGACAAGTGCCATATTCTGGCCAGCCAGGAAAGTGAAGGAAGACAAAGCTTGTCTTTCATTCATTTGCCAAGCCCCATTGATCTGGTCTGTGCCCCATTAGTGGGTCCCTGGCCCTGTTTTGATAACTTAAACAGGGCAATCTTAAAGTATTAGGAAAAATTGAACCAAAAATCAAAGAAGAGCTGTGAAACAAAACCACTAGGCAAGAGAGAGAAGTTGCCCAACAGAGTAAAATCACCAACACAATCAGATACCTAAATAGCAACAAAAAATTACAAACCATACTAAGAAACAGGAAGATATGGCCCAGCCAAAGGAACAAACCAAGAATCCTGGTGAGACTCAGGATTTAAGTCAACTAATCAATGATGTTCACACAAATCTAAATCAATTCAAGGAGTTGAAGAAAAATATGGCTAAAGAGATAACGGATATCAAGAAGACACTAGATAGTTGGATTGTATGCTTTATTAATATGTATCAATAAAATTGATTTGTTTAAAAATATGCATTAGAGGTATATAACAGCAGATTAGAATTGGTGGAGGACAGAATTTGGTGAAGTAGAAGAAAGAGCATCTGAACTTGAAAAGACAGAAGAACAGAAAGAAAAGAATGGAAAAAATTGGACAGGTTCTCAGGGAATTGAATGACAGCAAGAAATGCACAGACATACTCATTATAGGTGTTCCAGAAGAACAGAACGAAAAGGGGCAGAAAGAATATTTGAGGAAATAATGACCAAAAGTTTCCCAATTCTTATGAAAGACATGAATATCAATATTCAAGAAGGAAAACACACCCCAAATAGAATTAATCTGAATAAAGAGAAATCTGAAAGCAGCAAGAGAAAAGCAATGTATCACTTACAAGGGAGCCTCAATAAGACTAAGTGCCAACCTCTCATTAGAAATCATGGAGGTGAGAAGGCAGTGGCATGATATATTTAAGGTACTGAAAGGGAAAAGCAGCCAGCCAAGAATTCTGTATCTGGCAAAACTGTGCTTCAAAAATGAGGGTGAGTTTAAAATCTTCAAACAAACAAAAAACACAAAAACAAAACTGTCCTCAAAAGCCCAGATTTACAAGAGATACTAAAGGGTATGCTGCAACTGAAAAGAAAAGACAAGGGCGAGAGGCTTGAAAAAGTGAAAAAATGAAGACTAAGTAAGAGTAACTAAAAGGGTTAAATGACAAACAATAGTAAGATAAGATACAACAACAGAAAGCCAAGGGATAAAATGGATGAAATAATGCCTTTACAGTAATAACATTGAACTTAATGGATGGAACTCACCAAAAGACAGACAGAATGGACAAAAAAATATGAGCCACCTATATGCTATCTACAAAAGACTCACCTTAGATGCAAGGACACAATCAGGCTGAAAGTGAAAGGTTGGAAAAATATTCCACACAAACAATAATCAAAAAAGATATGGAGTAACAATATCGGGCACAAATTTTAAATGCAAAACTGTTAAAAGAGATGAAGGTCACTAAATATTAATAAAAGGGATAATTCACCAAGAATAAATAATAAGTATTTATTCACCTAACCTAGGTGCCCCCAAATACATGAGGCACACACTGGCAAAACTGAAGGGAGAAACAGACATCTGTAAAATAATATTTGGAGACTTCAATACACCACTCTCAGAATTGAAGAAAACATCTGGACAGAGGATAAATAAGGAAACAGGTCTATATCACTTAATTGTAGTCAGGCTAACAGACACTTATAGAACATTACACCCCAAAACAGCAGGACATACATTCTTATCAAGTGATCTTTCTCCAGGAGAGACCATATGTTGGGACATAAGTCAGCTCTCAATAAATTTTAAAAGATTGAAATTCTATAAAGCACTTTCTCTGATCATGATGGAATGAAAACAGAAATCAATAACAGGCAGAAAAAAGGAACATTCACAAATATACGGAGATTAAACAACACACTCTTAAATAATCAGTGGGTCAAAGAAGAAATAGCAAGAGAAATCAGTAAATGAGAAAATGAGAACACAACATATCAAAACTTATGTGAAACAGCAAAGGTAGTGCTAAGAGGGAAATGTATAGCCCTCAATGCTTACATTAGAATAACCAAGAGCCCCAGATACAAGGAAAATCTCAATCCAAAAAATCCTTTCTATGGGTGTCTACTGGGAACTCATTTGAAAGATTGGGGTTAGGGCAGAGACTAGAGAGAATCCACCTTGATGGTATAGGAATGCAGTGGTGATCCACTACTGTTGAGGGACAGGCACAAAACACCACTTCCCCAGAACACCTCTCACACAAAGCAAAAGTATTAAGCCACTGGACAAAGGGCAAGAAACACTACTGGGTCTCAAGATTCTACATTGATGGAAAGAATAGTTCTATTTGTGCTGGGGAAGGGCAAAACATTCTTCTACCAATGACCCACAGAGTTTGGCTGCCACAGTAGAGAGAGGCAGGAATGCTAAGAAAGCCCCACTTTTAAGGCTAGAACATAGCACCATAACATCTAGTCATTTACTTCTGGGGGTAGGGGCATGTAGGGAGACCCCCACAGAGGAGCAGTCCTACAGGGACTAAGGAAGGAGCATTAATACTGAGAAAGGCCCTCTAGAGCAACAGTCCCAGAATAAGTCCAAGGTAATAGCAGTCCACGGTTAAAGGATTTGAAGATCATGGTGCATAAAAGGTAGAAAAGTCAGAAAACTCTAAATGTGGTAGGAGATGTGGAGAGATAGGAATGCTTATTCACTGTTGGTGGGAATGTAGAATGGTACAGCCACTGTGGAGGACAGTTTGGCAGTTTCTAAGGAAGTTGAATATATATTTGCCATGTGACCAGGCAATACCATTACTAGGTATATACCCTAGTAGAACTGAGAGCAGTGACACGAACAGATATCTGTGCACCCATGTTCATAGTGGCATTATTCACAATTGCCAAAAGCTGGAAACAACACAGGTGTCCATCAGCTGAAGAAAGGATAAACAAATTGTGGTGTGTATACACAATGGAATATTATGCAGCTGTAAGAAGAAATGAAATCGTGAGGTATATGACAACATGGGTGAACCTGGAGGACATTATGCTGAGTGAAGCCAGCCAGACACAAAAGGACAAATACCCTATGAATGAGCAATTAAGAACTAAATATATTGCGTAAACTCATGGAGTTAATAATTGGAAAATAGTTCACCAGAAAATAGAATGAGGGCAGAGAATGGAAAGCTGAGGGTTAATCTGTGCAGAATGGTTAAAATATTGTTTGTAAATCTTTGGAAATGAATAGAAATGGTGAAAGCACATCATAGTGTTTGTAATTCGCAGAGCTATTATATGTGTATGACAGTAGTTGAAAGGGAACGTCTAAGGTCATGTATATTACTAGAAGGAAAGCTAAAAAATGTAACATGTGACTGTATAACAGTGAAACCTCATGTGAAATACAATATGGGTGATATTGCATATATAAGACTGTTTTTATAGAATATAAATACTAATAAACTAGAGAGATGGAAACAGAATAGCAGCTATGTATGGCAGGGGAAGTAGAGATTGAAAGGTTTGTTTGTTTGTTTTGTTTTTTATTTATTATTGGAAAAAATGAAAATGCTCTGAAAATAATTGAAGGGATGAATGTAGAACTATGATTATACTGAATACCATTTATTGTACACTTTGGATGGATTTAATATGTATCAATAAAATTGATTTGTTAAAAAAAGGTAGACTATGACAGTAACAAAGCTCAAAACCCATCTCAACTATTGATAAGATTGATAAAATTCTCACATTAACATTCTGACAGAAGTAGCATGCCCATTTCTGTGTTAATACTATTTACCTTAGTCTCTTCTACATACAATTGTCTAAGTGTCTTAATTTTTATTGAATGTCAAAAATACAAGGTAGAATCCATTATCAAGAGATAAAGCAATCAGACAGAGGCCCAGTGATGACCCAGTTGTTGAAACTATCAAATAAGGACTTCGTAGAAACTATAATATGTTAAAGGATCTAGTAGAAAAGATGAACATGTATTAACAGAAATAATTTTAGCAGAGAAATTGAAACTATTAAGAGTTAATGGGAGCAGATGTGGCTCATGCAGGTGAGTGCCAACCTCCCACATGAGAGGTCCCGGGTTTGGATCCCTGTGCCTCCTACGAAAACAAAAACAACAAGGAAAACAAATGAGAGAACCAACTCAGAGAAGTCGATGTGGCTCAGTGGTTGAGCACCAGCTTCCCACATAAGAGGTCCTGGGTTCAATCCCTGACCCCCGGTACCTCAAAAAAGTTAACAGAAGAATAGGAATAAAGACATGAGAATCAATAAATTTGAAGATGTCTATTGAAATTAGCTAAACTGAAGCAAAGAGAATAGAGTGGTGGGGAAAAAGAAGAGCATCCAAAAACTGTGGGACAATATCAAATGGTCTAACATAAGCAAGTAGAGTTGCAGAAAGAGAAGAGAGAAAGTGGGACATAACTCTTTGAAGAGCAATAGTTAAGAATTTTCTGAAATTAGAGACAATGTCACATATCCAGGAAGCCTGGCAAACCCAAAGAAAGTTAAATATAAAAATAAATACACATAGAAATATCATACTTTGGTTTTCAGTCTTTTGAAAGAAAATATCAAAGGCAACCAGAGAAAGACATTCTATACAGAGGAAAAAAGATAGTGATAGAAAAGATCTTTTCAGAAGGTATGCAAGCCATAAGACAGTAAGACATCTTTAAAGAACTGAAAGAAAAACAAGTCAACCAAGAATTATAATCTCAACAAAAACATACTGCAAATATTGAGGTAAAATAAAGATTGATCCATACAAACAAGAGCTGAGAGAATTCATTGCCAGGGGACCTGCAATAAAGAAATGTTAGAAGACATTTGTCAGGAAGAAGATTGATACTAGGTAAAAATCGGGATCTACATGAAGAATTTTAAACGGTTTGTTTGTGTATAAGATCCTTTCTTTTCAATCGTCTTAAGATAATTGACAGTCTAAGCAAAAATAATAATGTATTGTGGTGCTTATATGTAGAAGTAAAATGTATGATAATGCACAAAAATGGGGAGGAAATGGAAATATACTGCTGGAAATGCTTTTACACATGAAGTGATATTTCATTGTTCGAAGGCAAACTGACCTTAGCTTCCATGTTAAGAAGCTTGGACTACTAAATAACTATATGGCTACAAATTGTGATAGAGAATAAGTGGGAATGGGATGTAGGTTGGTCAGGCAAGGAATGAATTAGAGGCCCTTAAGCTGAGGCAGGAACATTTAAGTTGAAATCCAAAAGATAAGTAGTCTTATCCTTTGTAAAGTGGGGTTAAGATAAACATATCTACAAATACCCAAGTTGGCAAAATGTTAAAAAAAAAAATTTTTTTTTAATGTTAAAGAAAAAAAAAAAAGGAGGGAGGGTACAGTGTGACAGGAGTACAGAGAGAAAGATTGGTGAAGCCAAGGTCATGTCTGGCATTATGCTAGGGAAGCTCTAGAAAAGGACAGAGTTCACATTAAAGGGTGCGGGGAGGTAAAGTAAGTAGGTCACAATCATCTCTCCCTGTCTGTTAGTTAACCACTACACAGCATTCCACCCAGTGACTCAGATGGTGGTAGAGACTGGACTAACAGTCAAGTATCCGAAATCCTAGTTCCAAACTACATCTTAGAGGAAACTGGGAAGACATCTCCTCAAAAGGAAAAAGCAAGATTAAAAATTCAAGAAAGAAGACTCATTTCTCCCTCACAGATATCACTGGGACCCAAGGAGATCATATGAGCCAGACAATCCTAATCCTCTAGGACAGAGAGCACCAGGGAATGGTCAAGGGGCCAGTACTTGAAGTCTTTCTGTTGCTTCTGCCTTCCACTTCACAGGGACCACAATGAGCTGACCCAAGGCCTTTTAAACAGAAGGAAAAAATAACTGTCCTGATTTTTTATATTAGCTTATATTAGCTCTAATCCAACAAAGGCTTCAATAGCCTTCAGCATTAGGATTGGAGTAGAGAATAATACAAGAATCTGTTTCCAGAATTGTCATATGGTAGGTATACAAATGTATAACCCTCAATTTTGTAGGTCACACTTGACATGGGGAAAGGGAGATGCCATAGTTATGGGGGTGGTTACACTTTAGGATAGTCGACAAGAGCTTTACACTTTAGATGCCTTCCCTACAAAATCTCCCCACCAATGTGAGGTACAGAAAAGGGTTCTTCTGTGTCATCTATCAACTGTTAATCAAGCATACCTCCATTCTACCCCTGAGCCAAAGGATCCTGAATCCACTCCAGACCCTGAATCCACTCAGGACAGACTCCACCCATGGTGTGACTGGCACTTGTCATGGTGAGCACCTCCATCCTCATCCTCCGCAGACCAGCTTTTTTGACGCTTCCCCTTGTAGGAGGGTATAAAATTGATAACCAACCTTCCCAGGCTCCTCTCCTGTTCAGTGGGTCTAAGTGACCATCATATCTGAATGCTGCAGCAATTCTGGCTGTGGACTCTATTCCAGCACTGACTGCCGGCACAACTGACCCAGGCCCTGACACCATCTCTGAAACCAGCTCTCTAGAGAGGCACTAGTTTTCTCTGCGAAAGGGCATAAGCATCAACAGTTGTCCCTCTCAGTCTAAAAACACAACAGACCTATAAGGGAACAAAAACCCTCTAGGTCACTTAAACCAATGCACTTAGGGTTTTCTCTTGCTTTTAGAAGACTTACCAAGTTACCCAAGAGTTAGAAAACTTTAGGAACTCATGGGTAGTTTATCATCTGGTTCTCAGAAAGCCTATGGCACAGTTCGCTTATCAGTAGTCAGGAAATCACTACCAGACCAAGAAGATTCTAAAGTTGGATCAGACTTACAACTAGCAAGTGGGAATAGTTAGGACTTGAACTCAAGTCTAACCAAATCTAAGAATTTTTAAATTAATTTTGACTGTTTCTTTTAGTTTAACATGGCTACTACAGTATTTAAAATAACATGTGGCTCACATTATATTTTTATTGGATAGCACTGCCCTTGAGGCTAGTAATAGGTAGCACCCTGGCTGACAGAAGAATTCCCAAGTATCAAGAGGACGATCCATATGGTGGTACAAAAAGGTGGCAGTCTCAGGCTGTGGGTGCTCTAGCAAGGCTCTGGCATGCCTGTCCCTGATACCTTTACCATTCTGGTCTGATCCTTGGAAATGTCTCAGGTATTGTACCCACTTTCCCCAGCCTCATTTTCAAGAGACAGTACCAATACTTCTTAGGTAATTCGGGCCACCATTCTCTTTTGGTCCAAATAGCCTGAATCCTGTTGATAGCCTAGAAGCACTGTTAGATATATATTGCCAGTGAAAGGCCAAGTAGTAGGGGAAATAATGGGGGCTGGTGCTTCAGCCATCTCTTTTACTGAGCAAATGTGGAGCCTTAATTTCATTATCTAGCCTTCCATGGTAGTTAAAAGAATCAAAAGAACAAGAAATTACTTTGTTTAAAGTGCTTCATATTAGACATAGCCTATCAGCATGTGACTTCTGTTGTACAGTTTAAAACCAAAGTTTCACATTCTAAATGCAGGCACACAGGAAGGAATTCAAACAGGAATGCATAGATAGCTTAGCTGGGTGTTTCTGGATCAAAGTCATGTATAAGATTGCTGTTAGCCAGAGATATGGTCTCATTGGAAGGCTCAACTAGTGGGGAGAGGATCTGCTTCCAAGCTACTTTAATGGCTGTTGTCAGATCTCAGAAGAGCTGCTTCCAAGCTCACTCACACAGTTGTAGGGAGGCTCTGGTTTCTCACAGGCTCAGTGCCCCGCCACGTCATGCAAGCCTCTCCATTTTTTGTGAGGAGGGTTTTGCTCACAACACAACAGCTTGATTCTCCCAGAGCAACTGATCAAAGAAAGAGATAGTCACTAAATCCACACTCAAGGAAAGAGGATTACCCCAAGACATTATCAGGAAGCGAGGATCATTGAAGGCCATCTGAGAGGCTGCCTATCAGCACACATGGGTTCTGCTTTCTCCTGCTCACTAGGTCTTATCATCCCTGTTGCTTTACACATAGCTTCTGAACTCGCTTACTAAGCCACACCCATAGAGGCGTCCAATTTAGGGACCTTAGTTGTTGAAGAACATGAAAGTATTCATCCTTGAGAAGGGTTAGGGTCTAATGGAGGTCATGCTTGAAATAAAGGGGTTTGGCATGACCTGAGATATAAGCCAGGAGTTAATTTTTCCACACTGCATTAACACACAGCTCCCCAGAACCCCAGAGCCCATTACAATGCCATTTTGAACTAAAGAGCAGATTTCAGTGTTCATTAGACTGCTACTAGTGAGAGTCTTAGACTTCATCTAAGAGATATCTCCCCCCTAAAAGATCTCTCTGCCTGCTACATAGGCCACATGGTCCCTGTCAGGCCTCCATTTTTCTTGTAGCACCTGTACCAGGCAGTAGGAGCCCTTGTGAGCTTTTCCTCCCACTCTTCTATTCAGCAGAAAGTTCTGGCTCAAAGTTGAAGACAATTTTTATGAGGCAAGCAAAGGTTCTTACCCCTCTCATGGGTAGAGCCACTTTGGATTCTCTTCCCCTTGTGCCTGGCACAGGACTATTCCTGCCTGGAGAATATTCTAACCTGAGAAGACTAAGGCAGCTCTGATCCTGGCACTGGGACAAATTCTGCCAAGGTTGCTCTTTCTTGGATAGGCTTTTCATCAAAGTGGTAAAAAAAATACAGAGGGCCAGGATCAAGAGCAGCCTTAGGAAAAAGGAATCTGTTCTCTCTCTTCTGGTCCTATGACCTGGACCTACCTTTGGAAAAAAAAAAAAGCCATGTGGTCCAGACCATATTAGGCATGGAGAATAACAAGTTGAACTACTTTACTCAATTTGTACAGCTACAGAAGTCCCATTTAAGAGAGGCATAGAGAAAATACCTGAGATGT
>JAQZBX010018622.1:0-15074 GCA_029593785.1 Cabassous unicinctus | reverse complement strand
AGAGTGCCCTTAAAGGAAAGGCTTCAGAATGCTGCCTCAGCTGCAGAGACGTGCCCTTCCCCCAGCAGCCCACAGCCAATGACTGATCAATGTGGGGGCTATAAATACAGCTGTCTCAGGCCACCATGAAACAATTCCAATGGGCCATATATATGCTGATGCTCCTGTGGGGCTGGCCAAGACATTGAATGGCCTACACTGCAGTTAGTTACTCCTGTTGCCCAATCCTACTTCCTTTCCCTTCTGTTTTACAGGTTTAAACTCCATTTCAGCCACCACTTTTGGAGAACGTAACTTGCAGCACTAAATGAGAAGGGCCTTGAGAAACGTGATCCCATTCTTCTTTGCCCAGAATTCCTGCCCATCATCATGATAAGTCCTTCTCAACTCTCTAAAGCTTCTCAAATGTTACCTTCTGCTGTTCCCCAATTACCTGCAGCTAAGGCACTAGCTGCACTTCTATAACCCAAAGGGCAGATTCCCTTCAAGTTTGCAGCCTTTCAGAGATTACCCATCCTTTACACAGCCAGAACTCTGCTCTGTCAGCCCTTCTCACTAAGTTACTAAATTGGGGAACCTGAGTGGAGCTGGCATGGGCAATCAACCCATAGATTAATAAATGTTGAAGCAGTATTTTGTGATTGTTTTTCCTGCTGTCTTCCAAGCTAATACTTGACTCTGCATTCTGGGAAGGTAAAATGGGTGTGTAAAAGTAAAAAATGTCTGCTAGCTGAGTCTGCTCCCCTTTTGAGTAGATTCCCTGAAATTCCACTAATGTAATGACCAAGAAGATAGAAGTTAGTCTCATGACCACCCTTAGCTGCAAGGAATCCTAAGAAGTGTGGTTTTAGCTGGGTACATTGCCACCCAACAAAATCAGGGAAAGGGAGAATAGTTACAAATTCTGCAACTAGCATATTTCCCACAATCGCACATGATGTCTGGGCTCTCAGATACTGCTTTGAAGTCTCAGAGTTCCTGTGGTACTAAATGAGCGAAGCCCATGTCACTGCCATCCTGCCAGCCACAGCTCCTGCCCCTTCCTATGTATTTTGGATTCCATGATAATCCTGTCTCCACAGTTGGCCTCACAAACTTGCTGGAGTTCTCAGCAATAATGATGGGACTAAAGTCTGTGGTGTGTGCTATAACCCACTGTGTTGGTTTGAGTATTTTGTGGACCCTAGAAAATTATGTTCTTAAGTTGAACCTATTGTGATCCTTTGATTGGATTAGATCAGTTAAAGGGCATTTGGTTAGATTGCTCCAGTAGGGAAGTCCTTTATAAACAGAGGAATAAAGAGCCACAGACATAGGAAAAAGTTGCAGTGACAGAGAGAGGCCTCCAAAAGTTGAAATTAACGAACCTGAGAGAGAGAAAAGCCACAGATGGAGCAAAGCATAACTAGCAATGAGGCCTGGAGGAGAGGAGAGAGGGCAGGCCCCCTGAGGAGAGGGGAGAGGGCAGCTAATGTGTCATTATGCACTGCCACGTGCCCTATTGCCCACAGCTGCAACTTTCAGAGACAGCATCCCTTGGTGATTCCTTGATTTGGACACTTTCACGGACTCAGCACTGTAAGCTTTTAACCTAATAAATCCCTGTTGCAAAAGTCAATCCATTTCTGGTATATTGTATTGGCAGCCTTTAGCAAACTAAAACATTCACCATTTACCACAATGCCAAGAAAAACTTGCCTAGGTACCAAGATGGAGATTTTGAAAGAAGCACAGGGTACCAGCATACAATAAGTCAGTCACGTTCCAATCTTGTTGGTAGAAGCATGTTGTAAGGACACCATTGGTGCTTCATCCAGCTCTCCTTCACTGAGTCACAGTACCTATTCCCCAACTGCTCTGAGTCAGAGTACCCATTCCCCAGCTGCTCTGAGTATTAGTTACTAACGGCACACAGTTGCCTCCTTCCCTGGGGAACTGCCCTAAGCCAACTAGAAGCCTCCTCACCCAGAAGGTTCGTTCCCATCCCTGGGAAGCCCACAATGGCTGACTGATATGGGAAACAAAAGGCTGACACTTCTGCCCCAACAAGGCACCCACTCTATGGTACAATTTGCACCCCAGAGCTCCCCATGGAATTGGAGAGAAGCTAGAATCCAACAGAGACCACATCCTTGCTTAGCTTCTTCTGCCTTTCCTGGATTCCCCTAATAAATCACATGAAGGAAACCTGAACTACAATAGCATGCAGACTTCTAATTGGTTGAAGGATAAGCTGCACTCACTGATATGCAGCAGCATAACTTCATTCCCCTCTTTATATTAGAGGAGAGCTGATATATCACAACATACTTCTAATTGGTTTTAAGCTGTTTAAAGGACCAGAAGAAATGAAGACTGAAATAAGCTGTTTGATAGGCATTCAATTGTGTTATCTGACCTTAAAGTTACTTGTAATTCAGGATCACAAGTCGATTACAATCTAATAATTATAAAGCCAGGCAAGATGATATCAATGGGATAGAATTCTATCTGGTTCTTTAGCTGAGGAAGAGTTCCTCGTAGCCACAGGCTAAACAAGTGTCCAATTCTGATGATTCAGTCTTCATGAGTCATGGGGACCCTGAGAGAAAACCTCTCAGGTCATTGTCCTGGAAAGTAAAAGAGAGAAACAAGCTTTGGTCTCCCTGCTCCTACCTTTACACCTGACAGTTAACACAAAGCCACTCGTAGGGAAAAAGGCAGATTAGATGGGAGGGTTTACCATGGCCTATAAGGAAAATATGTGAACATAAACTCCAGCCCCTGCATAATAAAACTCTCATCGGACTGTGGAGTGATAATGAGTAACTGACAGCTGGAAAATGAGCTTACTAAAAATTTCTTCATTTAAGCAGCTCTGAAAATTCTAATACACTAATTGAACTGGTTTTCCATTAATCAAATTTTACAAGTTACTTTGTACTTAGTTCCCTGAAGGATATTAACCAGACCTTCTCAGTTTTGCTTACAGGAGTAAGATAACATCTCGAAGCAAAACCAGACAGAATGGTGTAATTCTGTAACTTTTCTCAGGGACCAAAAGCCTGATATCCTTGAGCAGTTGGCAGAACAGTATCTAAACTGTGGTTTATTAGCTGCTGAAACCAAGGACAAGCTGAACATGCTTGAGACAATGCAGAACTGACAAATTGCATGTACCCTCCTCACAAGATCCTTGGCATCACTTGATTTTTTTTCCTTGTTTTTCTTCTCTCCTAACCATTTCCTTTGCCTATAAAAACCCTAACTCCCATTCTCACTTTGAACTGGTTTGGGGAAGAGTCCCCTAGGTCCTTGCTTGTGCACTTGCAATAAATCACCTTCTCAATGAGAGACATGTTTCTCCTTTGTGGTGCCAGATCAGAAGGGCCCTTCTATTGGAAGTAGCCATGCTTATGTAACATAACGAAGGACAGGGCTTAGGCAAGGACTAAGTTAGTGCCCTTACTTTACTTACTTGCTTTACATTGTTACCTTTGCTTGGAGGAGTTATCCTTTGCACCCCCACCCAGAGGAGAGAAGCAGCTTGAATTTTCCCTCATGCTCATATTTCTTTAATTATAAGGTTTTCAGCAATGTGACCTAAAGAATGACCTGCAAATCTCCTACATTTAAGGCCCCTTTGATACACACAAAATGGTCTTCAGTATCCAAAATGGAAATTAGCCCTCTCGGTGCCAAGACGTTTAGTTTAAACACAAGACCTCAACCCAAAGGAATATAGTGATCTGGATACAAGCTACTCTAAGTACTTGGAGGAAACTGTTCTCAGGGACCTCTGAAAACCCTCCAGTCTGTCTAACTCCCTCAGTTTACCTGGTAAACAAAACATTAGAGTCTCTAGAAGACATGTTTTGTCCAGGTCTGGCAGTCCTAAGACATGCTATGTCTTCTAGATTCTTCTACTTTCTAGTACTTGCTAATTCTTTCAGCTCTTTAGGATCTAGCTTCCAATTAGTTTGTCTCATGGCATGGTTTCCTACCTAGTGTTGGCTCCTCATATGAGGAACTTTCTTTGTGCCTTTCTTCTATCCAGACTAGACTTACAGATGTCTAAAAATCCAACGTTGATTCTACCTCCTGGAAGTAGAGGAAAACACAACCCCCAGTGGGCTTGGAAGTGTTCTAGATAGAGTCCAAGAACTGACTTTACAAGTCCTGTGATGCCAGGGAGGATTCCAACACAGAGCCTACAACCTGCAGGGGAGACGAGTTACCAGATATCTAGTTACTTTAGCCACATTCCCCCGAGGATCCAAGGTTCTGTGTGGATAAAATAGTGCAGATTGATCAGTATTTGAGCATCTGCCCACAGAAGAATGCTTCAGAGAGAATGACTAAAGTTCAGTACTGCTGAATCTTCCATGGGACCCCAAAAATATAGATGCATTTTCTGTTTATATAAATAGAATGGTGTCTATAAAAAAAAGTCTAGATCAAGTCAAAAGAACTGGGTTCAATCCTAGTCCAGCATCTAAGCTGAATAACCCTGGCAAGTTATTCAACTATAAATTCCAAAAGTGGTAACAGACACTAACGCCCAATACACTAAAAATCACAAGGGAAAATATAAGAACTACCTTCACTACTATAAAGCACTTTCATGTCTTCAAAATTTCCAACTCCTCTGTGAAAGCCAAAAATTCAAATTTGTCTTGAACCAAAGTTTAATAGAGAAGTTCCTTGTCTGAACTCAACATTTGCACATTTGTTATAACAGTGAAGAAAACTTTTCTATTCAAGTCACTATCCAAATTCAGCTTGTGCTGCACACAAGTGCAGGGAAAGATATCAAGAAAACTGCAGTCTTTTCCACTGTTTTCCAAAAAGGATCACACCTCATTTTCACAATGTTTAGCTTCCTGTGCTTTGTTGCTTTTATCTTCCACTCAGAAGAAAAATGTACGCAGTGAAGTTTATGCGATAAAACGTACTAAGAGGTAAAGACATGGAAGTCACACTTAACCAGGCACTTATTCCTTCTGATGAGTTTTTTTTCTATGCATAAGAGAAAAAATACAAAACTATTGTTGATTCTGAAAAAGAATCTCCGCTCAAGCACAGATACTTTTGAAAACCATATCCTCCACTAAGGTGACACAATCCATTCGTCAATGTGTATGGCATCGATACGTAAGGGCAAACTCTTGCTTCTCTCCTCTGGCTCTGCTCTGCTTTAGCCTTCCAACATCTGTTCCAACTGAGTTGCTCTTCTTTCTGCTAAACGGCTTCTGCTTTGAGATTCATTTTCCTTTCAGCTCAACCTGCCCTTTTTCCCCCAAAACTGCCTTCATCCAGGGCTATAGATGCTGGATACCCCTGAAGGACCATGCTAGTCAGTCACTTCTGGAAAGACCTCTCATTAGCTGCCTAGCAGAGGCTCCAACTAAACCAAGGTGCCTCTGGGAACACAGGGCACTGCTGCATTAGATGCTGCCATCTCCTGGTGAAGCACTGAATAATAAGTGACTTTCTTATTTCATCCTATATACTCCAAGACCTTCGGTGAAAACAATAACAAGGCTCAAAGCCAGAGTCGACAAACTGGGCAAGAAATCCATCTGTGCCATCAACCCTTGTGCCCCAAACTGACAGACTTCATTCATTCCCTGACCCTCACGATACATGGGGTACCCCATTAGGCCTTGAGTACCAAACAAAACCTGGAATACCCAAGGGTTGGCTCTTTCAACATTTTCTAGTAAATGAGAATCACAACTTTTGCTTCTTTGAGGAAATTTTTGAAGTAAAGTTCTCCCTCACAACCATTATCACAAGGGCCCAGACACAAAGGGCAGGTATATTCCCTGATTCTTCTTTCAACATCACTAATGCTGTTTTGGGATTAAGAGAGAAGAAATCAAATTATGTTCCAAATGGTAGTAAAGAACACTATTTCTAATTACAAAACATCTTGGCTATATTCTATGGCTGTGGCAACCATTAAAATGTGCCTCTTGGAACTCCTATTTTTGGCTGACAGCTTCAGCTGCTGTATAACAAATTTTTTTTTTTTTTAAAGATTTATTTTTATTTTTTCATTTATCCCCACCTTGCTGCTCGTGCTGCTGTGTCCATTCACTGCGTGTCTTCTCTGTCTGCTTATCTCCCCCTTGCTGTGAGGTCTTGCCACATCAGCCCACGAGCCGGCCTGCCCTCACAAGGAGGCACTGGGAAGCGAACCCGGGGCCTCTCATATGGTAAACGGGGGCTCTATCCATTGCGCCACACCCGCTTCCTGCCGTGAGGTTGCTGCATCAGCCCACCGCACCGCTCAGGCCGGCGTGCCCTCACAAGGAGGCCTCGGGACGCGAACCTGGGCCACCCATATGGTAAACGGGGGCTCTATCCACTGAGCCACACCCGCTTCCCAATCAGTTTTATGTGCAATGAGAAGTGGCCCAAGATCAGAATAGATAGTGAACACCTGTGGACATAATTGCAGTTCCAACAAAGGAAGGACAATTTGAACACTGAAGTTCATGAAGACAAGTCTGAAGTAAGGAGATAAACCGCTTTATCTATTTATTACACTTGTAACACTTAAAACTTTCATATTACTTTATTACTTTTCATATTACCTGCTCACATAGATGAATCATTCATAAAAAAGCCTATTGATTTCCTCCTGGCCTGAAACCTTTCTCCAATGTTAATTGCTTTTTCAATTCTTAAACTGGTGTGTGCTAACCATTAACCTTATCTACACTGTATCTACAAGGGCACAAAGCTCAGGGCACCAGGGAAGAATCTTAGCACCTATTTCTAAGTCCTATTGTTCTCCATCTGAACAGGATAGAAAAGTGCCAAGTCTAACAGCACCTCAAGCTGCAGCCAAATAGTAGAAGAGCCAGTCAGCTTACACAAACCCCAAGAAGAGTTCAGGGGTCAAAGTGGAGGGGGAACAGAAGGAACATCATGACTTCTCTCCAAGAGGCACAGAAGACCCACTGGTCCTCAGACCAACGCAGGAAGTCCGAACTTTGGCCTGGTGCATGAATGGGTCAGCTTGATGTATTGATGACAGCTAGATTGCTGCTACACTGTTGTCCCACTAAGGTAGTGCACTTGAGCTTCAGCCCTGTATGGAGGGAGACTTGGCCTGCAGTGATGATATACATGCAGCCCTGGTCAGTAGCAAAGTTACATGGCTGTCTGGTGGAGGTTTGAACAGGATTTGAAGATAAAGAAAAAGGAAGTCTGGAAAAGAGGCATGTGGATCTATTCAGGCCCCAAACATGCATAGACATGTGTATCATGTCAATGCCCCATTTGAGTTTCCATGGCAGAGGCAGCACCGAGCAGACAAGATGACTTGTTCTCAGTCATCCTGGTGTCTGCACAGTCATGGCAGGAATGGTGGCTATGCATGGGCCTGAGAGCATAGGTTCCTTCTCACCCAGCGGGACCCTAATTACTGCAACTGCCAAATGCCCAGCCTATCAGCAGCAGGGGCAGAGGCTGAGCACTTGATGCAGTACCATCATGGAGGAGGCTGAGCAGCCACTCAAGGACAAATGAATTGCATCAAAACCCACTTCCATCATAGAGGGACAGTGATTTGTACTTCAAGGACCCACATGTATTCCAGATACACATTTGCTTTTCATGCCTGCTGTGTCTCTGCTAGTTCTTTGAAGGGCTTACAGAGTAACAGAATTGCCAGCCAGGGAGCCTGAAAAACAAACACCGCCTTGGAACAAGGGACTCATTCTTACAGTAAGGGGATGAGGAAGTATATGTCTAGAATTAGGGGTTCACAGGTGTGTCTTGGTGCTCAGTATGAATAGACAAATTGCTGCAACCATGACCTGATAAAGGCAAGGTAACCAGGGGCTTAAACCTTGGGAGGGATACGGTGTGGGTGGTTCCAGACAAGAAAATTAAACCAGCAGAAATCCTGGCCAAGGATAAGAGAAATCTAGAATGAGTGGTAAAAGAGAAATGAAAGTCAACTGCAGCCCTAGGACTGACTGCAGCAGCATGGAATATAACTTGGGATTGTGGCCAGCAAACACCTTGATACATCAATAACTGAGAACACTCAAAGGCAAGGCAATGATAAATTCTGTTGATGCTTAATCTCATAACCCCTTGACCCTGAATTCACCTGCAGCTGGAGTATTGTTCCAACAGCTTCCCACCTCAGGCACCTGTGTCTGTTTCTCTATCCAAGGACTTTCTCCAGCACGAGTTTGTTCAGCCTGCTTGCAGAAACAACTACCAGCCAGTGAGCAGGAAACAGCAGTTGGGTGGTAAATATTAAGCTTCCCAATTTCAGTGGGATAACTCTGAAGCATGTCCTTCATGCTTCCTCAGCATCCCCAGGGGGATTGTGCCCTAATTGCCTGTAGCAGTGACCCAGACATTAAACATGCCTTTATCAGCTTTACTCATGTCACTGTCACACTTTCCCTATGTCCTCATTTATGTTTTGTGATCACCTCCAGAATAAACCACTTAAGTCCTCATCTCAGGCTCTGCTTTGGAGGAAATCCAAATTAAGATATTAATTCAAGATTACAAAAGTCATGTAGTTGTTTGTAAGTTACTGCTGCTTAATCAGTTGCCTTCGTGATTTGTTGGGGACAGGTGTAGGAATGAATTGGCTACACTGCTAACGACAAACTGAAGGATGGGCAAAGTGGGAGAAAAGGCACAGGCGATGGAATCACACCTGAATTTTACCTAGTCCTGCCCATTACTGATACCTTGGACAAACCACTCACTTTGCAGTTTCATTTCAAAATGGACTTTTTTCGTCTAGGAATCCTTAAGTAGTATTCGCCACAAGCATAACAATCTTACAACACTCTATTTCCACATTTTAGGAGCTAAATACCAAACACTGAGATCTGTATAAAGGAAGTTAAACATACTGTAGCTTGCACAACCATTACATGTAAAGATTGCAATTAGTATGGGTGGGGCTACAGCTCTGTGCTGGCACCTGTCACATAGAGGAGGCTTAAAGCACAGCTGGTCTGAGTTTTGACAGAACACCTTGTGAACTTCCTAGAACACTAGAGTGTAAGAGGCTGGTGAGGAGCCATACGACATGCCATTTCTCACTTGCTTTCCAATATACCAAGGAGGCTGTCAGGGTTTTCCATCACCTCCCAGTATCCGATGAGATACGAGGCTTTTTTGCCACACCCTCCCCTCTGCTTAGAACACAGCTGTATTCTATAATTTTGGCTGCAGCAGGGCATGGGCTCCTCAGCAGGAGCATGTGTTGCATTCATCTGGCCCCTTCTGTTTTGATATTGCCCCATGCAAGAACCCCAGAGAACTAGCACCTTTGGCTGTTCTTCACACCGTCTAAGTAATAAATGGTGAATTTAAAAAGGACATGTTATTTCTTTCCCAGCTGAGTCTATCAGGCCTTGCCTTTTGCTTGACAATGTATTCCACAAGGTTTCCATCAGGTTAATGGAATACAAAACAATTTAAAGCCACTGCGGAAAGACACTATGTACTTACACAACTGTTCATACAGCCAGCTTTAATACTTGCATCCTGGGCAGGTATTGGGACAATGGAGGTGTGTTTTATTTTATTTTACACATGTGAATCCACAGAAAAATCTAAAATGACGCATCCACTCTGAATCTTTAGATTCTAATGGTTCCTGATTGATCCAGATGGTTTTGTAAACAGAAAATCATAACTTCAAAGGCTGCCTTGAAAACCCTGTATCACATAGCTTATAGGGCAGACATGGCTCAGAATCAGACCCAAACTCTAAATGAGCAATTCTTAGATCTATGCATTCAAACTGCTTTGTAAGTCTAAGTGTCTCAATGAAGGAAAATAGCATGTACTTGAGACTTGGATGGCCACCTGGATGGTCTTAAAGCGAAGAGGAATGAAAGCCCTTATACTAGTCCATACCATCTAAGAATGCTAGGCTTTTTAAAAATGACCTTCTGAGGTTGTTGCCTAACTCCTCAAGACCCATCTTCTGCCACCCCTTTTTGCTTCCAGACCCATAATTAGAGGCAGATACCAGCTGTATTAACAGAGTCTGCTCTAAAAGGAACCACTTATATGCCAAAATTTTGACAAGAATTTCTTATTTGCATCAGCAGGAACTAAACATATGTAGAATTGGATTCTAAGGAAGTTAAACCAAAGATAGACAATCTTGTTGGTTCCAGTTGAATTTATCAATATGGGAGCACTTACCTATGATTTTGGATTTATCATACTAGCTCCAGTAGCTACAAGTGGCAATAGCAGAGGTTGCTTAATTGATTAACTAAAACTTAGACACAGTGAATGAATTCACATTCAATGAAATTGAAATGTCAACTTTCCTGGAATGATGTAAGAAATTCAAGAAGACAGAAATTGGAATGTTGGTGGATTTATCCAATGCAACCTACCCCTAAATCCGAAGTCCAGAGGACACAATCTTTCAGAAGCACATTAGGGGAATACGAACTTCTTTGAACAGCTGTGATGGCTGATATCTCTAGATCACTATGAAATTATGTTCCCTGCTTTTGAGGTAGGGCCCCACAGAAGACAAAAGGAAGCACAATTACCTTAATGGAAAGCATAACAATATTCACGGAAAGCAGATTTTGCTTAGGAGCAGACAACATCTCGACTATCTCTGAAAACAGATAGCCCTAACCAGGTTCCCATCTGTCTCACAGGCAGTAGTCAAGCTTGTACCAAGTACCATAGAGACAGAATCAAGATTAGGAAAAGACAGTCTCACCAACCTAGGTCCCCCATGAGAGCTATGATGCTATGAGTAGAAAGTCAAGTAGGAAAGCCTTGAGCCCTGTTGTGCAGGCCCATATGGAGTCATTGAAAGTACAGATCTTGGTAATAGTAGATGTTCAAAGGAGAACTTTGGTCAAAGCAAAGTATTCCTTGCTATCCAGCCACTGAACATGGTCTATGTTCAGGCCTCTTCCTATTTTGAAGGACACCACAATTGGATGTGCTGTTTCAGCCAATTACCCAAAAGAAAGCCTTGCAGCATATCCAGCCTAGTTGGCCTGCACATTCTGAATAATTCAGCTCCTAAAATTTTGTAGGCTCCAATTTAGTGAGTCACCTTCCCAAACAAGGGCAGGCTCATATGGTCTCAGGCACTTCACAATAAATTTGGGGGTTCTCTTCCCTTCCCCCTTAAGTAATATGGGTGGCAGAAATTATACAAATAAGTATGGCATTTTCAGCCATTTCTTCCCCACAATGACCTTGCCAAGAGAATCAGATTAGCTGGTGGTTTCAGCACCATGTCCTAATTATATCTAGTTCAAGAGCAAGGGACAGCAAAGACAGTGTCCTGAGGCATAGACAAGCATAGAATATATAGGGAAAAACAAGAGAGTGAGGTACATATTTTAAATAGAATTCCCTAGTGCTGTGCTTGGAATGGAGTAGTGTCCTGATTTAGTCATTTGGTTCACCAATATTTATTACCATGCTATGTTGGCAAAGATATTAGTGGTGATCTGTGTTTTCACACAGACATTTGGTCATGACTAGAATACTTAACCTCAATTCGGTTTTCTTTGGGTGCTGCCGCTGTTTATATTTAGTAAAGTTATCAAGGCCATTTAGTTTCAAGACATGGCTAATGTGGAATTTGTGGTACTGGAAAGGAAGCCTCAGGCATTCCAAAGTGTCTGCAAAGTCTCTCTAGGTAACTTTATTGACCACATTTGGTCTTTCACCTTTTGGCATCTTTTATATCAAGAACTATTGACAAATTACCTCTCTTGAATTATCTGCAATGGGTGCCATTTTGCCTGCTGGATCCTACCTGGTCCACAGTCATGAAACCCACGGTATAGACCACCATAGCCCATGCTGCTGGTGGAGAACACACTCACGTACGTTGAGGGTGCAGGGAACTTGTCACTTGCAGATGGTGAAGGATTTAAGGGTTGCCTCTGGCCACGGCAAAAGTATTTGGGAAATGGAACCCTGTCATTCTTGCTTTTGTCTTAATGCACCTAAGTCTGGCATTCCTCCTAGTTGGACAGCCCAATGTCTCCAAGACCATGGATGTAGCCTTTCATTCAGCAGTTTTCTGAACTAGTCCCTGCTGCACTAAAAAAATAGTAGTATCTAACTATTCAACATGATAGAAAGAATTAGTAGTGATGTCCTCCTTTTTCCTTAGTCTAGGCATGTCCCAGAACCATCTCACTGGCCTACCAGAGCCTCAAGAGAACGAGGGCTGAATGAGTTCACAGCAAACATTGCAGGCTGTGTTCCCTAGAGGTTAGAGTTTAAGATCCCATACCCACTGGGAAGACAGGTCCACTGTGCAAACATCAGCATATCAGGTGCCACAAACCATAAAACTAGTCTGATCTGCCAGCAAGTGCAGGTTTAGAAACTATCCTATCCCAGAAGACTACAGTTAGCAGAAACAGACATTCAGGTCTGTTAGCAGAAACAGACCTCAGCAATGCCTGGCTGGACTCTAAGGCAATCTGACATTGTCTTGGGAAGGGCAGATCGGGAAGGGGTCCCCCCACACTATGAAAACAACCTTTCTTCTACAGGTGTGGCCTGTCCCAACAGCTTTACTGGGCCAGAAGGCATTTCTCTGGTGCTACCTGAAAGCACTGACAAGTCAGGACATGGTTTGCTTGATCTGCTGTTTGCTTAGAGCAGACTCTTTGGTGTGGGGATAGCTTCAGGTGGGTCCAGGCAGGAGAAAGCCCAGGAGGCAGCAGTATAGATATGTTACTGGCTTCAATATCAAACCCTAGTATGAAATAGTCTTCTGCGACTTTATCAGAATAGTCCAGGATGAATTACCAGCCTCTGAGGTGGCTACAGACTGAGAGGGCCACAAGGATCCACCTCCCCAGGAAATGGGAGAAAGAAAGATGCAGGCTAAGGCTGATTCAGCTTTGGCCAACAAATTTGGTCTGCTGTGTCCCACAAGCACTTCCAGGCTGGGTGGGGCCATGACATTGTTTGCCTTGGGGGCCAGCATGGGTCTAAAGAGATATGACCCTATCAATCACCCTCCCTACTGACCAGGACTGGTTGTTGAAGACGCAGAGGGGAGTGGAATTATTTCCTACCCACAAAAAGGGAGGAGACTTCCAGCAAAGTTAGAACAGCCTCTGAGAAAGTCTGAACTGCGGGCTCTGAATAGCCTCCAGGAAGGATCCTCTGCCACATTATCGCTGTCCATGTTGCAGTGAACACACTCCCACCAGGTTCTGAACTAAGAGGGCTGTTGAAGCGCGCCATCTGCTGGCAGACCAAGGAAGTGCATGTGAAGAAATTGGGCTCTTTCTGACCTTTACAGCCTCTCTCTCCAAGGCCCTTGGAAGTGGTTCTGCAATTCATTGCTGGGTCCATTCATTGCTCAGATCTGACTAATCCTAAAGATCTAGAACAAGTCAAACCAGGAATCAAAGAATGACAGTAACACACAGCCTCCCACCATCAAATCTCTATGAAAGATAGAAATTGAGCATCAGAGTACACTCACCATCATTATCAGATACCTAGACATCAGCAAAAAAATTACAAGCTATCCTAAGAAATGGGCCAAGCAAAGGAATATATCAAAGACCCAGAGGAGATACAGGATTTGAGACAACGAATCAACAAGGTTAATACAAATCTCCAAAATTAAATCAATGAGTTGAAAGACAATATGACTAAAGAGATAAAGGACATCGAGAAAACACTGAGTGAGCACAAAGAATTTGAAAACTTGAATAGAAAAATAACAGAGCTCATGGGAATGAAAGATACTATATGTGAGATCAAAAACACACTAGAGGCATACAACAGCAGACTTGAAATGATAAATGAGTAAGTGATACAAAAGACAGAACAGTGAAATTGAAGAGAAAAGAATGGAAAAAAAATGACCAGAGGCCCAGGCAGTTGAACAGTAACATAAAGCACAACAACATATGTATCGTTGGAGTTCCAGAAGGAGAAGAGAAGGGAAAAGGGGCAGTAAGAGTATTTGAGGAAATAGCTGAAAATTTCCCAACTCTCACAAAAGAAAAGCATTTACATGTCCAAGAAGCACACCATACCCCAATCAGAATAAATCTGAACAGACCTACTCCAAGACACATACTATTCCAAATGTTAAACATCAAAGATAGAGAAAATTCTGAGAGCAGCAAGGGAGAAGCAAAACATCACATACAAGGGATGCCCTGAAAGACTTAGTGCAGATTCCTCATCAGAAACCATGGAGACAAGAAGACAGTGGTATGATACAATTAGGACACTGAAAGGAAAAAACTGCCAGCCAAGAATTCTTTGTCCAGCAAAACTGTCCTTCAAATATGAAGGTGAGTATGAAGTATTCACAAATAAACCAACTAAGAGAATTCATTAAAAAGAATCTACCTTTGCAGGAAATATTAAAGGAAGCCTTAGAGCCTGAAAGAAAGACAGGAGAGAGATACTTGGGGAGTATAGAATAGCAGAAAGGATAACCAAAAGAAGTAAAAAGAGACAAAAATATGATATGACATATAAAAACCAAAGAATAAAATGGTGGAAGTAAATAATGTATTTAGAGTAATATCATTGAATGTGAATGGATTAAACATCCCAATCAAAAGATATAGGCTGACATAATGAATAAAAAAAAACATAAGCCATCCTACCTAGATGAAAATGGACAAATTCCTAGAAATGCACAAACAACCTACATTGGCTCCACAAGAAATACAAGAACTAATTAACAAATCAATCACATTTAAAGAGTTTGAATCAGTCATCAAAAATCTCCCAACAAAGAAGAGTCCAGGACCAGATGGCTTCACAGGTGAATTCCACCAAGCATTTTGAGAAGAATTAGCACCAATCCTGTTTAAACTTTTCCAAAAAAAATTGAAGAGGAAAGGAAATTACCCAATACATTTTATGAAGTCAACATCACTCTAATATCAAAGCCAGATAAAGACACTATAAGAAAATACATACTAATCTCTCTAACAAACATGGATGCAAAATTCTCAACAAAATACTTGCAAATAGAGTCCAACAACATATCAAAAGAATCATACACCATGGCCAAATGGGATTTACTCCTGTTATGCAAGGGT
>JAQZBX010018621.1:18387-34582 GCA_029593785.1 Cabassous unicinctus | reverse complement strand
AACAAGTTGATATAATAAAGAACCAAGTACCACATTTCAAATTGAAGATTGTCATTTAAATTTTTAAAAATTCTCATTAAATTTTCATTGATTGTAGATTGGAAAAGTCAAAAGGACATTTAGTGAATTGATTTATTATATTGAGTAATCACCCAGAAGCTAGCACACAAAGACAAAATAAAATGAAAACTATGGAAGAATGGTTTAGAGATATAAAGAATAGATTATAAGGCCCAACATTTGTCAAATAGAATTTCCAAAAGAATAAGATAGACTGAAAAGTGGAGGGCCCATTATGTGAAGAGATAATGTCCTAGAATTTTCCAGAAAAGAAGATCACAGTATTGAAATAGAAAAAGCTATCAAATACCTATCATGCCAAAGGGAATTGATTCACACGTTGAACCAATATGGTGAAATTACAGAAAATCAAGAATATAGAGATCTAAAAGTATCAGAATGAAAGGATAGATTATGTATAATGAAATTAAGATTGAAAATACAGACTTATGATAAGCAATATACCATAAAGTGCTAAGGCACATATATCTGTCAGCCCAGAATTCTATAAGCAGAAAAACTATCTTTAAATAAAGAAGCAAAAATAAAGACATTTTAGAACCTATATCAGGGGTTCTTAGCCTTTTTTGTTCCATGGACCCCTTTGTCAATCAGGTGAAAACCATGGACCTCTTACTAAGTCCACACTATACTGTGTATTATTTAATAAATATATCACACCCGCACCAACACATCCCCACAAGAATAATGTTTTTTTGAATTTCAATTCAAGCTCACAGACCCCTTGTTAAGAATCCCTGAACTACACAGACTATGGGAATATACCCTCACAGAAAGAACTATTAAACAAGAAAAACATTGAGAGAGAACATACGACATAATAGTAATAAAGGTACACACAAAACTTGAAGAGGAAAATATTATATATACATACATACATATATAAATGTATAGATTTCAATCTACTAAGCTGTATTCTATAAGGATAACAAACTATCCATAAACATCCCAAAACCAGAGACTTAATCATAGGGAAAAAATATTAAATGATGAGAAATTTGTTATTACTGCATTAAAAATTTATAAATCAGGATCACACAGGATTTTTCCCAACAATTCAAAAATATATCACATTAACATTTTAAAGGAGGGTGCTAGGGAAGTCAAGGGCACATTCAGCAGGCATCTCCCAGTCCTGTCCTATACCCCTCCTTTAGCCCTCTTGCTTATTTGTGTGCAGGTGTTTGTTATTTTTCCATTTGTGCTTGTTTGCAAGCAGGTTTCATTATGTTTCTATTTTACAAAAGACTGAAATAGAAGCACAACATGTTAAATCTTAACTAGTCCCAGCTGCTTGCCAGGGCACAAAGGCTGCTCATTGGCTGACTTGCCTCCCCTCCCCCCGAGCATATAAAAGTTCAGCCTCAGTTGCTGTAGGTGGTTCTCAATGCTGGTGGGAAGACTGCCTTTGGGAGCTGCTGAGCATTTGGCCTTCCTGGAACCACCACAATTGGTCCCTCATCTCCAACGGTGAACAGGTAAAATTGAACAAATAGTTAACAATTTTGCGTGACAGAAAAAGTGGGGGGAAAATCATTCAGGGAATGCTTTTTTTAAAAAAAAAATATACTCACATGAGAAGCAAAATGGAACTCTAGAACTTTCATGACTTGGGTATTTTTAAATTCATGAGGCCGCATTTATTTGCTGAGAGATATTGAAACATTGAAGGAAATTAATAGGTCTGATGCTCTAGAAATAAGCTATGTGCACAATAATTATTTCCAGTGAGTTCTGATCTTCTGCTCTAAATGACTCTATTGTACACGTTCTCATGGTAGCTAATTCATGGACTCATTTCTAAAAATAAACATTTCTCTATCTACGTAGTTTCATGTTCACATCAATTGTTTGAAAAGTTCCTAATCACTTCCCCAAATGCCCAATCCTTTACTCCCTTGGAAAACTCTCCTAGTATTTTCCCCACCGCTTTCCTTTTCCAAGTGAAAATCTCCCCATTTTTCAAGACCCTTCCAAGAAGATAGTCATCCCGTCCCTCAATCTCTGTGAGACATCTGTTCTATGTTGATGCTTCCAATACAGCTTCAGACATACCTTCAGTATAGATTTAGTCCTGTTTAACATTGTGCAATGTACTGTGATTTTTCTTCTCTCTGGCTTCTTTACTATAGTGTTTCCCTTAAGGTCAAGAATAAGATGGTTTCTTATTCAAATCTCCCTGTCATCCATATCTGTCCAAGTACTTGAAACCCAACAGCCACTCCAAAACTGAATGCTGGATGGATCCCTGTATTTCCTAAAAGGGAATTAAGGTTCTTTTTTAGGACTTTAACAAGCTTTTCTCTAAGCTCAGAAAACCTGTTTCTTCCCTGCGACCCAAGAACAAAAATGTTGATTACCTATGAAGCTCTCAGTTACTGATATCCTGGTTTCTTCCCTTGCCAATCAAATCTTTAGCACAGGTGTACACCTTTAACGTATCAGTTTTCCTGGGACTGTGTTCCCATAGAAAGCTCTAGTCTCTTATTTGCCCTTCCCTAACAAAAACCGATTTACTTGGTTTTTAGAACTGTTTGATTGCTTCTCAAACTCTGAAAAATGGATTCACTTAGGAATGTTTGCTTGCCACTGATAATAATTAGAAAGAGTTAGCATGGGTTTTGTTATCTGTATTCTTTTCATTATCTTCTTTGTTTTTATTGATCCACGGCTTTTAAAAAAAATGACTCGAAGTTAGAGTATTACCATTACCATTGACTTTGCAATAGTTACCTTACTGTGAGGAAGCAAAACTATAAAGAAAATATCTTCATTGTTAATAGTTTCTATTGTGGGACTAAGAGTAGTATTACAATATTAGTTGTCTTTTGATATCGCCTATTAACAAAGAGGGAGCATCTAAATCATAGAATATTAGAGTCTAGATTAGCATTTTGTTAATTTTTTTCTTAAATTCACAGAATCCATCATCTGGAAGGAATATATAGGGAAATATATTATCTTTTCTATTTTCAACATATGCTACAGAGAGCATATTTAATTTATTACAACTTTAATAGCATCTTTTGGCAATTTCTTCATTTGTCAAGCAAATATATTTTCTCTCATAATGAAAATCTATGCCCTTTAGGCATATTTGTACAAAAATATAGAATACCTGATCAATATGATTCTAAATATCAATAATTTGTGCCATAAAACCCATAATTGATGGGAAATATATCTATATTTAAAGGATGCCCATATGCAAAACAAATTAGAGGAAGTTAATGTTTTGGTCCTATCATTAAGAAGGACCTGTCATCATTTCTTTATTCCTTTATTTTAAAAAGGCTGTGAAAGTTCATTTGAAAAAGTCTATGAAGCTGTATCTGTTGTACTTTTGTGCTTTCTGTTGTTCAACATGTCTTGTTCCTTAATGCCTTTATTCTTCTGCTTTTCTTGTCCATCCTATTTTATCTCTGATATCATTTCTATTATCTCTGTTATCAATAACTAGTCTTTGATTGCCTATTTTCAAATGTTTTGTTAATATTACTTTTCACTGACAAATTCTTCAAAAGTTGCTGAAAAAAGTGTAATCCTGCTTGATGTAGAGGAAATAATAGAGAATAATGAAAAGTAAAACAAAATTAATGAAAAGTAAAACAAACAAAATTAAATGAATAGACGTGTTTAAGAGGAAGTGGTGAAGGTTTTGGGGCTTGAAGTTGAAACTGATGAGGACAGAAGAGAAAAAGAATGGGAGAACACATTTACTTGTGGCACATCAGGATCACATATCACATAATCCCCAACTTGGATAACAGGGTAGTTCTACAGTAGAGTCCCATCAGTAAGTGAACTCTTCTAAACTTGTATTCTCTGGATGGCTTTCTATGATGTTCCCCAGTTACCCGAGGCCAAGAGTCATCAACACTAGATCTTTATCTTTTCCTCAAAATATGAAAATATTCCTGCATATAGAGTTTGGGATTATTATTCATCTAATCATAATAGATAATGGGTATTATCATTTAACTCATTAAACAAAATAAATAAATTTCACCTGAGGCATGTATTCATTATTTTTTAAAAGTTAGAAAATAGGAAGGAATACTACTATTCCAAGATTAATTACATATACATGTAAATTAAATATTGATAATGGACTATATATTTATATAAATAGTGCATGAGGAATGTATATTTATACATAGAATATTATGGTTGTTTTTGCATCATTAATGTATATAATTGACATATACCTTTTTTTCCCCCTAGAATATATTTAAGTATATCTCGCTGGCCAGAAATGCTATCTCAATACTTTGTATGCCCTCTATCTCACCTGTCATATAAGAATTCTAGCATTACATTTTAAAAAACTGGAACAGCTAACCATTTGGTTTATAGTGATTTCCATATTCATCATTCCTCCTTCAGTTACATGTCTCTATTAGGGGGTGTCACATTCTCCTCTCCCAGCAGTCCTCCCCAATAATTGCACACTCAGTTCCAGAACCTTCTCATTCATTTGTTCAGACACCTTTTGCCATTGGGACATAGCAAGGGATAAGAAAAAGTATATCTTTTATAGGAACTTATACATTCTATAGCAGAGGGGAGTGAGGAGGATGCCAAACAAATACAAAAGAAAGTAGATTTTGGAGTTTCACAAATTTTATAAAATAGGTAATGGGATAGAAATCTGGGGGAAGGGCAGCTACTGAGCTATAAGTAATAAGGAAATCTTTCTGAAAAGGTAATACTAAGATTTGAATGATAAACTTAAGTATTTGTAACTCTGATATAAAATTATCATGGTGAAGTAACAGGAATCATGAGACATGCAAAATGCGACTTCATGTTTTGTCTCCTCCTAATTTTCATATTTATTCTAATTGGCTATTTCTCATTTTGCCACTGGGTAAAGATTCAGGCAGACACATGATTTCTCCATCACTCTTAGGAGAATGGTATTTGCTATAATCTAAGTCACAAACAGCATCAAAAGGCATTCATTAAAAGTGTCCTGTCCAAAATATTACTTAATTTCAAGCTTCATTCACATATGACATAATCCAGCTAAGGATGGCTGCAGGTATGCCTCTTGCATTTGGGATGAAGACATGGCTGCTCTTCATCATTTTAGCTCCTTTTATTTCTCTTCTTCCTCCACATTGTTAGCCAAAGTTTTTGATCCCACCAGTATCTAAGTGGGAGTAGAGAGAAGTGGATGTGAGGTTCATACTTGATTGGTACTCTGTATAGATGATTTGTCCTCTCTGAGCCAAGTAGTTATTTAAAGTTCAGTCTTTCTATTGAGGGGAGTTTCCATGGGTGCTTCAGAGGACTTCCCATTGAGCATTCGCGTGAACCTTCTGTGATCTGTGTGATGCATTTTCAACCCTCTCTCATCACTCATCCCTCTGTCTTTCTTTGGTTTCCAGTTTAGCCTCTTTTTTTTAATTTTTTTCAGATACTCTCTGATGAGTCAAAAGTACCCATAAATCTGATCCTCTTAGGGCTTAAAATAATTTCTGGCAGTCTGTCTCTTGCATGCACTGCTTCTCTTTAACACCCATGATTTATGGCCACTACCATCAGAATTATAGCTATTTATCAATGCAACAGGATCACTTTTTCTCAGTGTGTCTCTGCTATGTCATCTCAGACTCACTGCCATACAGTTGCACATTTCAATTCCTCAGGCCTAGGTCAAACACTAGTCCACTGTTCTCCATGTATCTTCAGGGGATAATATGAAGCTCTCTGAGAGGCCTTGTAGCAGTTTGGCATTGTTAATGAATTCCAAAAATAGATATTGGATTATGTTTGTAAACTGGTCTATTTCTCTGGGTGTGATTAAATTATGATTAGGGCTTTGATTGGGCAACGTCAGTAGGATGTCAATAGGACTCACAGAGAAAACTACATTGGAGAGAAGAAAGCGAGAGTTTTGAGCTGGAGCCTGGGAAGTAAACACATGGTAGAGAGCAGAGAGGCTGAGCCCAGAGAGAATCAAGCCTCAGGGAGAGAGAGACAAATCCTAGAGAGCCTGAAAGTCTACAGCTGAACTTGTGGAGATAACAGAGCAGCTGAGCCCAGAGAAAAAAGAGCCACAGGAGAGAGATGAGACTTATCTCAGCCTACAGCTGATATTGGAAGAAGCTGGGACCATGGAGCCTTAAGAGGAAGAGGAAGGCTGAATGTTGGCAGCCATCTTGCTCCAACACAGGGCAACAGACTTTGGTGAGGGAAGTAACTTATGTTTTATGGCCTGGTAACTGTAAGCTTCTACCCCAAATAAATACCGGTTATAAAAGTCAACAGATTTCTGGTATTTTGCAACAGCACCCCTCTGGCTGATTAACACATGCCTTAATGACACCCTTCTTATTAGGCTTGACCTAAGCATGAACACCACTATCCCTTCCCTCAAATGGAGAAGCACATAGAATAATGCATTGAAAATAGACACGTATAGGTCTGAAATTTCTCATGATAAAAGGGATTCCTTTTTAGGTATCTACTTTGAAGAAAAATGTAAAAAAGTGAGTTATTAAGAATGAGATAATGGTAAGGAATGCATTTTAGGCTTTCCTACTCTTCAGCCTTCTTCAAGGTACCCCTTAAATAAAGAGCCACATTGTCTTTCTCAAAGTGAAAGGGAAGGACATAATTTATCAGGGAAATATATTTCTGCCTAATGGCCCCCTGAGTATAGTGTTTCTTTAGGACATCATGGCTTGTGTGAAGGCAGATTTAAAGACCAGGGCATCAGTTAGATATCCACAGTCTTGCTGCCTAATCACTCTTTGTACAACTTCTTTTAGCAAGATAAAAATACCGTCAAAATGGAAAATGGGACTTGCCAAACAATTTCAGCTCTTCCCTTAGGCTACAGATGCTCAATGCTGTCGGGCACAGCATTTCTGAGATCCTAGTAAAGTTGAGAAGGATAATGTAATCTTTTATGTTTGTTGCTATCTGTAATGCAGATTTAAAGAGGCAGACATCAATGATGAGCGGTTCAAAACTGAACCATCAGCCTTGGCAATTGCTAGTTTTAAAATGAAAGTGACTATATGAGAAAAGTAGGAAGAATTGCCGAATTTTTCCTTTTATATAATGCTGTACTTGAGCACATGCTTTATCATGCTTTAGCAATATTGCTTGTGTAAGTACATACATTAATATTGCTAAAGCATGTGTTCAATTGCAGCATTATATGTATATACATGCATGTATATAAATAATACATTTGTTTTGAAATCACAGGAAAAAAAATAGCAATGCATCCTAAAGGAGAGAAAAATATAAGAAAAAGAACATTCCCTGACCAATTATAGGTACTTAAAATGTTTTGGGAATTTTCTCTCCATTTTTATCTTAGGGAAATGCTTACAAATGATGATCATTCTATAGCTTAGCCAGTTTTCCATTCTTCCTAGGACTCATATTTAGTCATGTCATTATTCCTTATGTAAAATGTATCTAGGATGTAACATTCAACATCACTAGACTATAAGGCAAAGGATGGTATTTTAAAACTAGAAAATGTATTTTATTGATCTCTTGAACTCTTCCAGAATAAGTAGGCACATTTGATCTCAATTAACATTAATTTTCCCTGGTATCCCTTTCTTCTCTTAATCATAAAATTAGCCTGATTCTTTTTTTTTTATATATATATACTTTTTTTAAAAAAGACACTTAGGTTACATAAATGTTGCACACAAAATATAGGGGATTCCCATATGCCCTGCTCCCTAGTCCTCCCACATTTTCCCACATCAACAACATCCTTCATTAGCGTGGTGCATTTACCACAATTGATGAACATATCTTGGAGCATTGCCATTAAGTGATTATAGTTTACATTGTAGTTTACACACTCCTGCACATTTTTGCAAGTTATTACAAGATATACAATGTCCTGTATCTGTCATTGAAATGTCATTCAGGATAATTCCCAATTCCTGAAAATGCACCCAAATTACCCCTATTTTTCCCTCTCCCTTCCCTAGAACCTCCAGTGGCCATTGCCTCCACATCCAAGATAAAAGTTCTTCCATTTCTGTGATCACAACAAGTTTACAGTAGAACAACTGTAAGTCTATTCTAGTCCATTGTCCATTCCTCAAACCTGAAGATTCTGTGATGGTGATGCCCACTCCAACTCTAATTGAGAGGGGTCCTAGACCCCATGGGGCAGATGGATTGGACTTTCTTGCTTGCAGTTGTGGACTCTCTCTCTTCCTTGAGATGGTCATTGTCATTCATCATCTCCTTGTTGTCCTGAGTGAGTCCAGTGAACTGGAGAGTGGATATTGTAAGTCTTTTGAGATTTAGGGCCCAACTGGCACATGGACAGCTCAAGGATTTAAGTCTCTTGGACATACAACTGTCAGCTCTAGTACTAAGTTCAAATAGAGGTGCAACAGAACCATGTATATGGAAACCACAACTGAGTCCAATTCTGTCACACTGGGGAGCATAAATTCCAAAGTAGGGCCCGCTGGCAGGGCACCAAACTCCTGAGCAGTCTGATCTGCCTATAGTGTCTGGATGTCTCCAAAACCCTCAGGAGCCCCACTATTTGAGATAGTATTTACTTTGGCAGTCAATGAGTTCGTGCTGAGATGTGCATAAGCATAACTTTTGAAATGAACTCCCAACTCATTTTGAAGTCTCTTAGCCATATAAACCCATTTGTCTTTTTTTTTTTTTTTTTTTTTTTAAAGAAAATTAGGTTTCTCCCATTTGGTCAAGGTCTTTTTCCAGTTGCATTGCTAGTTGGTGCTTGGTAGTAATCCCTTGATGCCCGGGAGGCTCATCCCTGGGAATCATGTCCCACGCTAAGAGGAAGGTAATGCATTTATATGCTGAGTTTTGGCTTAGAGGCCACATTTGGGCAACAAGGAGGCTCTCAGGAGGTAATGCTTAGGCACCCTATAACACTATACTAAGTTTCAATTTCAAAAGTAAATGTTCATAAGTACAGTCATCACAATCAAGGGTCCGTCAATGGTCCATCCTCCTTCAGTAGTCACTACACCTGGGGATTCTTGCTGTCACATTAAAGAATGTGGCAGAGTTCTCCAGGATGGGAATTCAGTATTTCTTTGGTTATTGTGCGGATCTCTACCCACTGTGACAATGCCCCATGAACACTTGAACACATTCATATGCCTTATAAATATGCCTCAGGTGAATGTCCTCCCATGCATCCCCCATCTCTGACACCCTGAACCTATGATCCTCCCCTGCCACAGTTGTAACCCTTCTGTAATCCAAAACTTCTTCAAAATTGAAGCCAACAAAATAACCAAATACAATTAATAGGAAAATGATATAATTATGGCTTTAAAAATAACAAAATATGAAATTTTTTGAAAAGCTTGAAATATAAAAATAAAATATAAAATATAAAGATTTTTTAACATTATGTCTTTCATCACTGTAAGAGCCATTGTCTTGTATGTACAGTGACATTTGCTTCCATTTATTCACCCAATGTCTTATTTTTTTCATTTTGTCTTCAAAGAAGGTTACAGAAAAGTCATGTAGAGAATATAGGTGATTCCCATATACCCAACATTCTCTCCCTTTTCTCCTTTCCCCTATTAATAACACTTTACATATGGATGGTACATGTGTTACAATTGATTTACAATAATTGAAACATTGCTATTAACAATGGTCAATGATTTACATTGTAGTTTACATTTTGGACCATATACTTTTATAGATTTTGATGAAGTTTGACGTGGTCTGTATCCATCCTTGCAAGATCATGTAGAACAATTCCATTGCCCCCAAAATGTCCCATGTTCCATCTATTCTATTCCTCTCTCCCTCTCCCCTTGGGACCCACAGTAACCACCAAGATTAACTCATTGAAGGACCAGATTCATAGTCACTTGCAACAATATTGAGGGCTTAACATACTGGCATGTCTTCCCCTATTAGGCACTGCCTATGCTCCCAAGAGACTCCTGCCCTTCTATTTGAGATCATAGCAGGACTCCCCAGGATGGGAGTCCAACACCTTCTCGCTCATTATGTGAGTCTCCATCCCCTGATACAACACACTATGACAAGATGAGCGCTACATATTCCCTAGAAGCCTGCCCCAGGTATGACCTTATCCTGCATGCCCCCACATCCAACACCTTAAACCAGTAACCCCCCTCTGCCGTATTTACCAAAAGAACATTCCCAGCATTGTAATTTCAACCGCATACTCACAAATCCCCAGAGTTCACCTGTTCCCTCCCCTAACCCTGCCCACATTCCATGGATAGTCCAACCTACCCTACCCACCCTACACCCCTCACAAACTAGCATCACCCAACCCAATAGCATCACTGCACCACTGTTATGCCGATCCACTGTTCAATTATACCCTTCCACCTTATCACAGATTTTGCCCATATGAGCATTGATTCACAACCTTCTTCTCCCTTTCTGTCTACTATAAACCTATCTTCCAGAATCTAGCTATGTGAGCATGCTCAATCTGTTTAATTCATATCAGTGAGGTCATGTAATATTTGTCCTTCAGTGCCTGCCTTCACTCAACATAATGTCTTCAACAGTGTTATCCCATGTGTTAACACTGCATTCATTCATACACCTGAGTAATGTTCCATTGTATGTTTGTACCACAATTTGTTTATCAATTCATCTGTTGATGAACATTTGGGTTGCCAATTTTTGGCAATAGTAATTAATGCTGCTGAGAACATTGGTGTGCATATATCTCTTTGTGTCCCTGCTTTCTATTCTTCTGAGTATATACCCAGCAGTGGGATTGCTGGATTGTATGGCAGTTCTATAGTTAGCTTCCTGAGGAACTGCCAAACTGTCCTCCACAATGGCTGCACCATTTTACATTCCCACCAGCAGTGGGTAAGTGTTCCTATTCCGCGACATCATTTCCAACCTATGTGGTCCTCTGTTTTGTTTTTTTAATAGCTGCCAGTCTAATGGGTGTAAGGTGACATCTTATTGTAGTTTTGATTTGCATTTCCCTTATAGCTAGTAATGTTGAGCATCTTTTCATGTGCTTTTCAGCCATTTGTATTTCTTCTTTGGAGAAATGTCTATTCAAGTCACTTGCCCATTTTTTAAATGGATTGTTTGTCTTTTTTTTTGAGGTGTAGGATTTCTTTATATATGCTGGATATTTGGCCCCTATCATATATATGGTTACCAAATATTTTCTCTTACTGTGTAGCCTGCCTTTTCACTTTCTTGAACAAACTACTTTGAGGTGCAAAAGTTTTTGATTTTGAGGACATTCCATTTATCTATTTTTTTTCTTTCATTGCTCATGCTTTGGGTGTAATGTTCATGAAACAATTTCCTAAATAATATCATGTAGATGCTTCCCTACATTATCTTCCACGAGCTTTATGGTTTTGGCTCTCATATTTATATCTTTCCTCCATCTTGAGTTAATTTTTAAAAATAAGGGATGAGGTATTATTCCTCTCTCATTCATTTGGACATGGATATACAGTTCTCCAAGCACCATTTGCTGAAGAGGGCATTCTTTCCCAGTTGAGTGGGCTACATGGTCTTGTCGAATATCAGGTGACTGTATATGTGGGGATCTATATCAGAACTCTAAATTTGGTTCCATTGGTTGGTATGCGTATTCTTGTGCCAATACCATGCAGATTTGACCACTGTAGCCCTGTAGTATGTTTTTAAGTCAGGTACTGTGATTACTCTGATTTCATGTTTATTTTTCTATATATCTTTGGTTATTCAGGGCCCCTTGTCCTTAGAAATAAACTTCATAGTTAGCTTTTCCAATTCAGTAAAAAATACTGTGGTAATTTTTATTGGTATTGTGTTAAATCTGTAAATTAGTTTGGGTAGTATAGACATCTTAATGATGTTTAGTCTTCCTATCAACGAACAGGGAATACTCTTCCATTTATTTAAGTCTTCTTTGATTTCCTTTAGCATGTTGTGTAGTTTTGTGTATAAGTCATTTACATCTTTAGTTAAATTAATTCCTAGTTATTTGATTCTTTTAGTTGCTAATGTAAATGGAATTTTTTTCTTGATTTTTCTCCTCAGGTTGCTCATTATTGGTGTACAGAAATGCTACTGATTTTTATGCATTGCTCTTCTAACCTGTCACCTTACTGAATGCATTTATAAGCTCTAGAAGCTTTGTTTTAGATTTCTCAGGGCTTTCTATGTATAGGATCATGTCATCTGCAAATAGTGAAATTTTTACTTCTTCCTTTCCAATTTGGATGCCTTTTATATATTTTTCTTGCCTAAGTGCTCAAGCAAGTACTTCTAACACAACATTAAATAAGAGTGGTGAGAGAGGGCGTCCTTGTCTTCTTCCTGATCTTAGAGGGAAAGCTTAGGATTTCACCATTGAATATGATGTTTACTGTGGGTTTTTCATATATAACCTCCATGATGTTAAGGAAGTTTTCTTGTATTTCTCTTTTGCAGTGTTTTTATCAGGAGAGAGTGCTGTATTTTGTCAAAAGCTTTTTCTATGTCTATAGAGATGATCATGTGATTTTTTTTCTTTCAATCTGTTTATGTGGTATATTATATTGATTGATTTTCTTATGTTGAGCCATCCTTGCATACCAGGGATGAAACCCACTTGTTCATGGTGTATAATTCGTTTGATGTGTTGTTGAATATGATTAGCAAGTATTTTGTTGAGGATTTTAGCAACTAGGTTCATTGAAGAGACTGATCAATAGTTTTACTTTCTTCTGGCATCTTTGTTTGACTTTGGTATTAGGGTGATGTTGGCATTGTAGAATGAATTAGGCAATATTCCCTCCACTTCTATTTTTTGGAAGAGATTAAGCAGGATTGGTGGTAGTTCTATCCAGAATGTTTGGTAGAATTCACCTGTGAAGCCATCTGGTCCTGGACTCTTCTTAGTTGGGAGGTTTTTGATAACTAATTTCATTACTTGTGATTGGTCGGTTGAGTTCATCAGTTTCTTCTTTCATCAATGTAAGCTGCTTGTGTGTTTCCAGGAATTTGTCCATTTCCTCTAAATTATCCGTTAGTTGGCATACAAATTTTCGAAGTATCATCTTATGATAATTATTATTTCTGTGAGGTCAGTGGTGATATCCCCTTCCTTATTTCTTGTTTTATGTATTTGCAAATTCTCTCTTTTTTTCTTTTTTAATCTAGCTAAGGGTTTGTCCATTTTATTAATCTTCTCGAAGAACCACCTTTTGGTTTTGTTTATTTTTTCTAGTGCTTTCTTATTTTCAATTTCATTTAGCGTGGCTCTAATCTTTGTAGTTTCCTTCTTTCTACTTCCTTTGGGATTAGTTTGTTGTTCTTTTTTTAATTCCTCCAGGTGTGCAGTTAGGGTCTCGATTTTAGCTCTTTCTTCTTTATAGGCATTTATGGCTATGAATTTCTCTCTCAGCTTAGCTTTTGCTGCATCCCATAGGTTTTGATATGTTGTGTTGTCATTTTCATTCATTTCAAGGTTGTTACTGATTTCTTTTGCAATTTCCTCCTGGACCCACTGTTTCTCTAAGAGTGTGTTGTTTATCTTCCATATCTTTGTGCCTAATCTGGTTCTCTGCCGCTTACTGATTTCCAGCTTCATTCCATTGTGGTCAGAGAAATTACTTTGTAAAATCTTTCTGAATTCATTGAGAGCTGTTCATTGGCCTAGCATGTCGTCTATCATGGAGAATGATCCATGTGCATTTGAGAAGAATGTATATCCCATTGTATTTGCATGTAATGTATATATCTATTAGTTCCAGATCCTCTAATGTATTATTTAAAGTCTTTGTTTCATTATTGATTCTCTGTTGAGATGTTCTTTCTAATGGGGATAATGGTGTATTAATGTCCCCCATATAATTGTAGAGGTATCTGTTTCTCCACTTAGTTTTTTCAGTGTTTGCCTCATATATTTTGAGGCACCCTGGTTAGGTGCATAAATGTTTGATTGTTCATTCTTCTTGATAGATTACCTCTTTTATTAATATATAGTGGCCTTCTTTGACTCTTCCAGTAGTTTTGCATTTAAAGTCTATGTTGTCAGATATTAGTATAGCTACTCCCACCCTTTTTTGGTTATTGTTTGCTTGTAAGTTTGTTTCTAGTCATTCACTTTCAGCCTCCTTGAATCCCTGGGTCTAAGGTGGGTTTCTTGTAGACAGCATATAGACGGGTCATATTTCTTTATCCATTCTGCCAGCCTATGTCTCTAACCTGGTGAGTTTAATCCATTAAAATTCAATGTTATTACTTTCTAGCAATTACTTACCTTAGCCATATTTTCTTTAGGTTTATGTATGCCATATGTTTTTGTTTCTCTTTATTTTTAGTTGTTTTTACACTCTCCTTCAACTCTGTCTCTTCTTTTTTCATTTCGACCTATACAACTCCCTTCAGTATTTCTTGAAGGACAGGTTTCTTATTGGCATACTCTCTTAATTTCTGTTTATCTGTGAATATTTTGAACTCTCATTTTTTAATACCAGCTTTGCTGGATAGAGAATTCTTGGCTGGAATTTTTTTTTTTTGTTTTAGCTCCTTAACTATGTCATACCACTGCCGCCTTGCTTCCATGGTTTCAGATGAGTAATCAGTCCTTAATCTTATCGAGCTTCTCTTGTATGTGATATCTTTTCTCTTGCTGCCTTCAGTATTCTGTTTTGAGCATTGAACAATTTGACAAGTATATGGCTTGGAGTAGGCCTGTTAGGACTTATACTGTTTGGGGTGCACTGTGCTTCCTGGACATGTACGTCCCTGTCCCTCAATAGTGTTGGAAAGGTTTCAGCCATTATTTCCTCCAACATACCTTCTGTTCCTTTTCCCTTCTCTTCTTCCTTTGGGCTGTCTATAATGTGTATGTTTGTGCATTTCGTGTTGTCATTCAAATCTTTTTTTCTATCTTTTTATCTATCTTTTCTACTATCTGTCTGAATTCAGATGTTCTGTCTTCCACATTGCTGATTCATTCCTTTGCCCTTTTAAATCTGCCATTATTTACTTCCAGTATCTTTTTTATTTCTTGGATTGTGCCATTTATCACCATCATATCTATTATCTTTTTATGTATGTTTTCAATTTCTTTAGTATGTTCTCCCAGTGTCTTTTTAATATCCTTGGTCTCTTCCTTCACTGCATTAAGTTGATTCATGGTATTTGTTTGGATATTTGAATAGTTGTTCCATGTTCTGCATCTCTTCCTGCTTTTTAATTTGTGCATTAGACTAGGTCATGTCTTCCTGTTTCTTAGTATGGCTTGTAATTTTTGGTTGGTGTCTAGGCATCTGTGTATCTTGATGAGTTTATTCATCTGATTAACTTTTCTCTCTGGGGTTTTATTTTGTTGTTTTTGTGTGTGTGGTAAGGTTTCAATTTGACACTTCATTACTCTTATTCTATTTCCTTGCTCTTGTCTATGTTCCCTTGAAAAAAAAATTAGGACCAGAGAAAAGGAAAGATAAGAGAAAAAGAATAATATTAATATTAATAATAGTAAAAAGTAGAAGAGGAATGATACAAGACCTAGGTAAATGAATAATTAACACAAATAAGTACAGAGGAATAAGAATTAAAAAGTGGAATAGAAACATTGAAATGAGAAACATAATAGAGAAAAATTTATAGAATGAATTAAAAGGCCAGAATGATGAGAAGAGAGTAAAAGAAAAAGAAAAGATAGAAAGAAAAAAAGTAAAGAAAGAAAACAGAGGAAAAAGAGAGAAATAAAAACAAGAAATATTGAAGACCAAACCAAAAAAGGTGTAGTGAAAGAACAGCAATATAAAAGAGAATATTGAAAAGATGAAGGAGAGAAAAGAAATAGCATAGGTAGAAAAAATTGGTAAACAAAAAAAGAAAAACAAAACAGGAAAACAAAGGAAGGGGAAACACAACAAATAAACAAGACAGCAGCAACTAATTTTTTTAAAAGGAGAAAGAAAGAAAAGAACAAAAAACAAAAGTAAACATGGAAAAATGGCCTTCCCTCTTATTCCCCTAAGTATCTTCTCAGGCTGCCCGTGTTCATCAATCAATCACCCTGCAGCCTGCTCTCTGCAGGTTTTGAACTGGGTTTTAGTGAGTAAAATAAGGAAAATTTATGAAAAGGGAACGATTAAAAAAAAAAAAAAAAAAA
>JAQZBX010018621.1:0-18287 GCA_029593785.1 Cabassous unicinctus | reverse complement strand
GCCCTTCAGAAAGTTATTTGTGCCCTTTCCCTTGGGCAGGTTAGATTCCTTGCAGTTTGCCAGAGTCCTGCTGATTAGGCACTTGTCTGTCCCTGTCTCCTCTCTCAACTAATTCCTCTCTTTACCTGGGTGGCTGGGTGTGACAGCCTGCCTGAGGAGATCCCCCATCCCCTGTCGAGAGCTGGGATCCCTTATGGTATTCAAAGGGGCTCAGGTGGCCAAACTCACCACAAAGAAACCACTCTCCACCCTCCCAGACCCCTCTTGCTCCCAGGGAATCCGCCCTCATACTCTGTTCATTGTAGGGAGCCATCAGCTCCACCTAGGCTTTTTGCCCTGAGGGTGGGGTATATGTGCCACTTCCTGCCACAGGGATGAGCAACTTATGGTTTTCCTTTGGCTTCTTTATCTTTCCAGTACCCTCCTAGATGACTCAGAGCACCTTCCCCATTCTATATATCTCCAAAGCATCTGACAGGGTAGAAGATGTCTGCTCTCCTCTCAGTTAAACTACCACCTGATTCTTCACACATATGATTGAATATTATTCATTCCAATATTCAGTCAAATTTTGCTATTGTCATTTCTTCTTCCTACTCAAAACTCCCAGATCTGGTTAAATAAACAATTGGTTTCCTCTAGTGATGCAACAGAAATACAACTTCTTCTGTATGAAATATTCCTTTTATAGGTATGGGTAGAGTTGTTTTTCTGCCTGCTGTCCTTGTTCACTTGGGGCTTTGGAACTTGTACTTTAACTTGCCCTTATATCTTCCTATTTCTTCTATCTCTCTCAAAGCCTAAGTATATGCTAGGGCACTACCTCAAGCTTGAATTTTTTTTGTTTATGTTGAATTTTGCTGTTTAAACATTATCTAAATCTTTGGCTGATTCTCCTTGATCCAAACTTTCTAAAAACAAGATCAACAAAACTGTATAAAATATTATGGAAAATGTTATTTTTTTTTAATTCAGTATTTATGGTCTATTGGTGGTCTCATGTTTCTGTAATTGTTTCTGGAATCTTCATTTTCTTTGATTTCTATTTCATTTCTCTGTATTTGATGGCAGTATGTGTGAATAGCATTAGAACTGTTTCACTAAATATTGTGGTCACTACTTACAGATTACTCATTGTAATTTTAGGGGATGCTGATAAGCTTTGGTCAGCCACACATTCACTTGAAAATATATCATATGATCATACACTATCATTGCTCCAAACTAAAATAATGCCTTTCATAAAATGTATGTTATATCCTGATGAATGTTCCATGTGTAATAGAGAAGAATGTGTATTCTACTGTTGGGTGAAGTTGTCCGTAAATGTCAAGTTTGTTTATAGTACCACTCAAGTCTTCTATTTCCATATTAATCTTCTTAGAAGTTCTGTCCATTATTGAAAGTGTTGTATTGAACTTTCCTACTCTTAATGTAGAACCATCTATTTCTCCCTTCAAACCTGTTTGCTTCATATATTTTGTGGCCCTGCTGTTAGCTACATATGCCACTAAAATTATGTCTTATTGAATTGATCCCTTTGTCAGTATACTGTGACCTTCTTTGCTCCTTGTATCAGTTTTTGAATGTCTATTTTTTTCCTGATGTTAGTATAGCTATGCCAGCTCTCTTTTGGTTACTATTTGCATGATACATAATTTTTATATATTTTTACTTCCAACCTACTTTTTGTTTGCATTTAAGGTGAGTCTCTTGTATACAGCATATTGTGGGTCATGCTTTATTATCCATTTTGTCAATCTGTGCTTTTTGACTGAAGAGTTTAATTCACTTACATTTAAAGTAACTACTGATAATGCAGTACATCTTTCTGTAATTTTGCTATTTGCTCTTTGTAATTCGTTTTTGTTTCCTAGCTGTTAAAACAATATCCAATGGGTTAGCTTAACAATAAGAATTTATTGGTTAATGTCTTTAGAGCCTAGAACTCTTGCTTCCTCCTGGGTTGGTATCTTCTGGCTGGTCAGAAATCTTTGGGGTTCCTTGGCTTTTCTTTCACATGGCAATGTACATGGCAATGTCTTCTTTCTCTTCTGGGTTCCATTTACTTCCAGCTTCTGGCTGCTCCCTGTGGCTTTGCTCTCTGATTCACTCCACTCTCCTTATAAAGGAATCTAGTAATCTAGATGAAATCCAAACCTGACTCAGTTGGGCCACACCTTAATTTGAGTAACATCTTGACGAGATCTTATTTACAATGGGAACCACACCTACCAGAATGTGGACCAAGACCAAGAACATATCCAAAACAGAGTGCCCAATTCAGTAATCACAGTGTTCCCACTAACCCCCAAAGCTATATTCTTCCCACATGCAAAAATACATTCATCCATCATAAGGTACCAAAAACTTTTAAGTTATTTAAATTATGATGCTAAGTACAGAGTTTCATCAAAATCCTTTGTGTGTGGTCTGTCCTAGGGCAAAATTCCTCTGTGTTGGACCTGTGACACATAGAAAACAAGTTATCTGCTTCTAATATGTCTTGGCGGGACAGGCATAGGATAAGCATCCCCATTCCAGAAGGGAGAAACTGGGGGGAAAACAGGGGTCATGGGTCACTAACAAGCCCGAAATGCAGCAGGGCAAACTCCATTAGATTTCAAGGTCTGACATCTATCTATCTATGGATAGATGTTTTGTCCTTAGGCCTGATGGAAATGCAGCCCACCCCTTACAAGCACTTGTGTAGAGGCCAGGATATCCCCAAATATGGAGTTGAAGGCCTAATCTTGTTTGAGCATCAGGATGGCAGACAAATACTCTGTAAATGCTGGGGCACAGGCCCACCCTTTGGGATGGGGGTACCTTCCCTGAACAACAAGGCTTAAGGCCTCCCCCCTCCAAGCAATGCAGAAAATTGCCTACCCTATTTAAGTGCAGGGGTAGACTCCCCGCTTTGAATGCATGTGTGCAGGCTTGCTCTCTTGGCCCAAGGAGATCTTTTCAGCTCAGATCTTTGCTTTCATGGTTCTGCCCTTGATGTCATTCTTCATTCCATTCACCTTTTCTCTGTCCCTTTTAGTCAAGGCCAGCCATAGTTATGCTCATATGAATTTTGCACACCAAAAAAAACTTTTCAGCTTTGTATACATTTCAAGTGGGTCCAAATCATCAGACAATAGAATTTTCCACAGATCTTTCTTCTTGGACAACTGCATTTCCAATCCTGACTTCTACCGAAATGGCTGACTGGATTCATGTTCATCCATACCCTTTTTAGCAGCTAAATACTCACATGGAGACCTGACCTCTGGGGACTCACTTCTAGAAGCTCAAGGAGGTGCCTGATAGAACTGCTTATGGCCTTAGTCTCCAAAAATACTATCTTGGCAGGTTCAGAATTTTCCAAACCATCGATTTCTGAATTCTTTGTGTTTAAGAGTTCAGTTCTCAGCTCATCCCTTTCCTCTAGCAGCAAGCAGAATCCAGGCTGTACCTTCTACACTTACCTTGGAAATATTCACTAAAAATCCAAGAGTATCATTTTCAAATTTTGCTTTCCATCCAACATCAGAACTCAATTTTGGCAAGTTTTCTGCAACTCTGTAACAAGGATCACCTTTTCCCCAATTTCCAAGGACATAGTCATCATCTTTTTAAAACATAAACTATTTTCGTAGAGGTTTTAGATTACATAAATGTTACCTCACAAGTATAAGGGATTCCCATATACCCCCCCACACACACACACATCTTCCCCAGTTAATAACATCTTACAATTGTGTGGTACATTTGCTACAATTGATGAATAAATATTAAACCATTACTATTAACCAAGGGCTATAGTTTACTTTGTGATTCACACTTAATTCCAATTCTCTAAAAAGGCCCTATGCTCCACCTATTATTCCTTCCCCCTCCACTCAGAACCTCTGGTAACCACCATCTTTATAACAATGTTATGTATTCTTCCATTACTACAATATTAATAAGTTTACGTTGTCCATGGTTGCATTCCCGCCCTTATGATTTTCATTCCTCAACCTGGATGATTTGGGGATGGTGATGCCCACTGTGCCTCAGATTGAGAAGGGGGCTTAGATCTTATGGAGCAGATCGAAGGAACTATTTTGCTTGCAGTTGTAGATTTTGTTTTTTTTTGTGATGGAGATTGTCCATCATCATAATTTTGTTAGTTGTCCTGGGCGAGCCCTATGATCTGGAGAGTAGCCATTGATTACAACTCTTCTGAGATTCAGTGGTCAACCAGCATATGAATAGACTGAAGATTTAAGTCTATGATATATTTAATGGGTATAGTGCTAATTATAGTCTCAAAAGGGGTAGAAGAATCATGTGTATGGAAATTATAAATAAGTCTAACTCTGTTACAGTGGGGAAATAGGTTGCCATATATTTCAAGGTAAGAACCCCAACAGGGTACAGATTTCAATGAATTGTGTGCTTTGCTTATAGTGTCCTGATGGCTCTAGAGCTCTCAGGAGCACCCCTATTCGAGGCTTTGTTCACAGTGGCAGTTAGTGAGATCTGCCTGAGACATACAGAAGCATAACTTCGAAATGAACTCCCAGCTCATTTTGAATTCTCTTAGTCATAAAAAACTCTTTTGTATTTGATGTTTCTCCCTTTGGTCAAGGTCTTTTCCCAAAATCATTGCTCATTGGTTCTTGGTATTAATCCCTCAGTGCCAGGGAGGCTCATTCCCAGGAGTCCATGTCCCACACTGGGGGAAAGTAGTGTGTTTATTTGCTGAGTTTGGCTTAAAGTGAGGTCACATTCGAGTAACAAGGAGGTTTTCAGGAGGTAACTCTTAGGCAATATTTATTACAAGGCTAAGTTTCAATTTTACAAGAATAAGGTTCATCGTTAAATGCATTGATATTGAGGACTTGACATAGTGGTCTGTTTTCTTTTATTAAGCACTGCCTATGTACTAGAGAGATTCTTGCCCCTCTATTTGATAATATAGCAGGTCTCCCCAGGATCTATATTATCAAATAGAGGGGCAAGAATTTTATTGTTTATTGTGTGGGTCTCCACCCACTGAGAATACACTATGACAAGATGAACATTGTCATATTCCATAGAAGCATGCCCCAGGTGCACCCTTTCCCATACATCTCCTCACCACTGGCACCCTGCACCAGTGATTCTCCCCTGCCATATTTGCCAAAAGAACATTCCCACAATTGTATTTTCAGCCACAGACCTCCACCTCCCCAGAGATCACCTGTTCCTTCCTCTAGCTCTACCGCCAGATCCATGGGTAGTCCAAACCCCCAACCTCTGCTCACCCTCACACTACAGTACCATCGACCCCGGTCACATCCCTGCACCACCACAAACCCCATCCACTGCCAAATCACTCCTTTCCACATTATCATAGGTTCTGTCCAGATTGAGCATTGGCTCACCACTCTATACTCCCTTTCTGTCTCCTAGTAACCTATCTTCCAAACTCTGTGAGTCTCTGTGAGTCTGTTCAATCATATTAGTGAGGTCATGCAATATTTGTCCTTTAGTGACTGGCTTACTTTACTCAAAATAAGATCTTCAAGATTCATCCATGTTGTTTCATCCATATTGTCACACGTGTCAACACTTCATTATTTCTTACAGCTGAGTACTATTCCATTGTATGTATATATAGTGGACACTTGGGTTGCTTCCAACTCTTGGCAATAGTGAAAAATGCTGTTATGAACATTGGTATGCGTATACCTGTTTATGACCCTACTTTCAATTCCTCTGGGTATATACCTTGTAGTGGGTTTGCTGGATCATATGTCAATTCTATAGTTAGCTTCCTGAGGAACCGCCAAACTGTCGTCCACAATGGCTGCACCATTGTACATTCCCACCAGCAGTGGATGAGTGTTCCCTTTCCTCCACATTCTCTCCAACACTTAAAGTTTTCTGGTTTTTAATAACAGCCAGTCTAACAGGGGTAAGATGGTATTTCATTGAAGTTTTGATGTGCATTTCTCTAATAGCTAGGATGAGGAGCATTCTTTCCAATGTTTTTTTTAGCCATTTGTATTTCCTCTTTGGAAATGTCTATTCAAAGCTCTTGTCTGTTTTTTAAATGGGTTGTCTTTTAATTTTTAAGATGTAGGATATCTTTATATACGCTGGGTATTATGCCCTTATCAGATAAATGGTTCCCAAATATTTTCTTCCATTGAGTAGGCTGCCTTTTCACTTTCTTGACAAACTTCATTGAAACACAAAAGTTTTTAATTTTTAGTAGGTCCCGTTTATCTATTTTTTCTTTTGGTGATTGTGCTTTGGGTATAAAGTTTAAGGAACCATTCCCTACTACAACGTCTTATACATGCTTCCCTACATTATTTTTCTAGGAGCTTTATGTCTTGGCTTTAATATTTAGGTCTTTGATCCATCTTGAGTTAATTTTTGTATGGGGCATGAGATGGTGATCATCTTTCTTTTGGATATGGATATCCAGTTCTCCAAGCACCATTTTTTGAAGAGGCTAATCTTTTTCAGTTCTCCAAGCACCATTTTTTTTGAAGAGGCTGGTCTGTCTCAGTTCTCTAAGCACCATTTTTTGAAGAGGCTAGTCTGTCCCAGTTGAGTTAAGGCATGGTGCCTTTGTTGCCTATCAGTTGGCTGTATATGTGTGGATCTATACCCAAACTCTCAGTTCAGTTCCATTGGTCAGTATGTCTGTCCTTGTGCCAATGCCATACAATTTTGACCAATGTAGCTTTATAGTATGCTTTAAGGTTAGGTAGCATGATTCCTCCAGTTTCATTTTTCTCTTTGAATATGTTTTTGGCTATTTGGTTACTCTTGCCCTTCCAAATAAATTTCATAATTGGCTTTACCAGTTCGGTAAAAAATCCTGTTGCAATTTTTATGGGGATTGCATTAAATATGTAAATCAATTTGGGTAGGATAGACATTTTAGTGATATTTAGTCTTCCAATCTATGAACATGGTATATTCTTCCATTTATTTAGGTCTTCTTTGATTTCCTTTAACAATGTTGTATAGTTTTCTGTGTATAAGTCCTTTACATCCTTAGTAAAGTTTATTCCTAGATATTTGATCCTTTTACTTGCTATGGTAAATGGAATTTTTTTTCATGATTTTTCTCAGATTGCTTATTAGTGGGCAGAAAAGCTTCTGAATTTTTTTGTGCTGATCTTATATATCCTGACACTTTACTGAACTTGTTTATCAAGAACGAATGTTGTATCTTGTCAAATGCTTTTTCTGCATCAATAGAGATCATGTGATTTCTTTTTTCTTTTGATTTGTTGATGTGGTGTATAACATTGATTTTTTCATATGTTCAACCATCCTTGCATACTTGGGATAAAACCCCCTTGATCGTGGTGTATAATTCATTTGTGTTGTTGAATACAATTAGCGAGTATTTTGTTGAGGATTTAGCATCTAATTTAGAGAGATTGGTCTGTAGTTTTTTCTTGTGGCATCTTTATGTGACTTTAGTATTAGGGTGATGTTAGCATCATAGAATATGATAGTTAATGTTTCCTCCACTTCTATTTTTTGGAAGAGTTTAAACAGGTTTGGGGTTAATTCTTTCCAGAATGATTGGTAGAATTCACCTATGAAGCCATCTGGTCCTGGGCTTTTGTTGGTTGGGAGGTTTTTGATGACTGATTCAATCTCACCACTTGTATTTGGTCTGTTCTACTTCTTTTGTCAATGTAAGTTGCTTGTGTGTTTCTATGAATTTGTCGATTTCATCTAACTTATCCATCTTGTTAGCATACAATTTTTCAAAGTATCCTTTTATGATACATTTTATTTTTGTGAGGTCAATGGTGTTATGTACTCTCTTTTTTATTTTATTTATTTGCATCTTCTCTTTTTTTTCTTTGTCTAGCTAAGGGTTTTTCAATTTTATTGATCTCCTCAAAGAACCAGTTCTGGTTTTGTTAATTTTTTATAGTTTTTTTTAAAATTCTCAATTTCATTTAGTTCTGCTCTAATATTTGTTATTTCCTTTTTCTGCTTGCTTTGGGATTAGTTTGTTGTTCTTTTTCTAGTTCCCCCAGATGTGCAGTTCAGTCTTTGAATTTAGCTCTTCTCTTTTAATATAGGCATTTATGGCTATAAATTTCCTTCTCAGCACTGTGTTAGCTGCATCCTATAAATTTTGATATGTTGTGTTCTCATTTTCATTCATTGCAAGGTAGTTACTGATTTCTTTTGCAATTTCCTCCTTGACCCACTGTTTAAGAGTGTTGTTTAACTTCCATACATTTGTGCCTGTTTTGATTCTCTGCTGCTTACTAATTTCCAGATTTGTTCCATTGTGGTCAGAGAAATTACTTTGTATAATTTCAGTCTTTCTAAACTCATTGAGATTTGTTCTGAGACCTAGCATGTGGTCTATCCTGGAGAATGATCCATTTGCACTTGAAAAGAGTGTATATTCTGCTGTATTTAGGTGTAATGTTCTTATATGTCTATTGGGTCTATTTCCTTTAAAGTATTATTCAAGTTCTCTGTTTATTAACCCTTGGTTGAGATGGTCTGTCTAATGGTGATAATTGTGTATTATAGTTTCCCACTATGACTGTAGAGGCATCTATTTCTCCCCTTAATTTTGCCATTGTTTGACCCATTTATATGAGCATCCTGGATAGATGCATAAATATTTATGATTGTTCTTTCTTTTGATAGATTACCCCTTTTATAATATAAAGTGTCCTTTTTTTGTCTCTTACAATAGTTTTTCATTTAAAGTCTATTTTCCAATATTAGTATTGCTACTCCCACCCTTTTTTTTTGTTTGTATTTAAAATCATTTTCCAACCCTTCAATCAACCTCCTTGTGTCCCAGGGTTAAGGTGAGTTTCTTGTAGACAGCATGTTGATGGGTTATTTCCTTATCCATTCTGCCAATGTATCTTTTGATTGGAGAGTTTAATTCATTAACATTCAATGTTATTTCTGTGAGGGCAGTTCTTGGCCATTTTTTCTTTAGGTTTATACATGTCATATTTTGATTTTATTTCTTTTTATTCTCTTAATTACCCTTATTAATACTCTTCTTTTCTATACTGTCCTCCAACCCTCTCTCTCCTGTTTTTTCATTTTACCCTGCAGAACTCCCTTTAGCATTTCTTGAAGGGCAGGACTCTTACTGACAAACTATTTCAATTTCTGTTCATCCATGACTATTTTGAACTCCTTCCTTTCAATCTGAAGTATTCTTTTAGTATTGCTTATAGGATAGGTCTACTGGTGTTTAACTTCCTCAGCTTTTGTTTATCTGTGAATGTTTTAATCTCTCCCTGATTCTTGAAAGACAGTATTGCTGGATATATAATTCTTCCTTGGCAATTGTTTTCTTTTAGCAGTTTAAATATTTCATCCTACTGCTTTCTTGCTTCCATGGTTTCTGATGAGAAATTTTTACTTAATCTTTTTGGGATTCCCTTCTACATAACACATTGTTTTTCTCTTGCAGCTTTCAGAGCTCTCTCCTTGACCTTGGCAGTCAACAGTTTGATTACTCTTTGGGTGTTTTTCTCTGAATTTCTCCTATATGGCATTCATTAGGGGCTCTTAAATGAGTGTATTCATGTCTTTAAGTTGGAACATTTTCTGCCATTATTTCTTTAAGTATTCCTTCTGCCCCTTTTTCTTCTCCTTCTAGGACTCTAATAATGTGTATATTGATATACTTGATGGTGTCCCATACAACTTAGGTTCTGTTCACTTAGTTATTTTTAATTTGTCTCTCGGCCTGAATCATTTCAATTGTGTTGTCTTTGTGTTCACTGATTCTTTCTTCTTCCAGCTCCAATCTGCCATTGAAACCCTCTAGGGAGTTTTTAATTCCAGGTGTCCTAGTCTTCAACTCCAGTATTTGTTCAGTTTGATTTTATAATTTCCATATATTTTTTTGAGATTCTTCTCAAAAGTTCCATTTATCCATTTATTTTTCTGATATCTTTTCATTCTTTCTCCATGTTTCCTTTATTTTCTTGATCATATGGGGGATTTTTTTTAAAGCCTTTGTCTGGTATATCCAAAGACTGGGCCTAAGTTTTAATTTGTTCCTTTGGGTGGGCCATCATTCCCTGATTCATTGTTTCTCTTGTGATCTTTTGCACACTGTATATTTTAATATTTTAAAGTTGTAAGTCTAGGATTTAGTCTTTCTTAAATTTGTATGCGGCTAGTGATATGACAGATTTCTTTGAGTGGAGGATCAATCAAGCAAAAACAAGCCAAAGCAAAAACACATCTTTAAAATTCTTTGAAAATTGACACTTCGTTGGCTGGCACTCTCTTTCAGTGTTGAGCCCTCCTATCAAGAAGATCAGCCTGAGGCAAAAATGAATTCCAGGCTTCTCTCTTTCTTTTCTGAGTTTGTCTTGTCCTGGGCCCCTGCTTGTTTGTGGCCTTAGAAATTCCCAGTTTTACAGGAATTCAAATGTTCCCTCTCCTCTCTATGAAATAGACTTTCTCCCTGTCCTGGATATTCTACTATACATTTTAAAGGAGGTAATCCTTTATTCCAGGATGCTTTGACTTAATTGTTTCTTTTACTGCTTTAGCTGTCTGTAAGCTGCTTCTACCTACAAGGCAATTTCTGAAAGAGTGAGCCAGAGATGAATTTCCTGGTTCAGTACCTCAGGCAGCCACCTGATAGTTTGGCATTAAACTACAGACATCCCAATATTCACATAGGGGTTACTCTTTTCCTCCGGGACAGGGACAGTTACCCACAATGGGAGCACCAGCTGGCCTCACACTGTCCCAGGGAGGGGTGGAGAAAGGGCCAGCAGGGGCAGTGTAAGTTTCTCTTACCATTTTTTAAATTATGGCCCAGTTCCAGAAAATCTTAACTTGTTTTCCTGAGTTCTGAGGAAGATAGCTCTGCCAATTTTTGCTAGTTGTTCAAAGATTCTGTGGGTAAAGGTGCCCAGGACCATCTTATGACCCATGTTGTTCAACCAGACCCCCTCCTTTACTTTTAATTTTAGAATCAGCACATTTCAAGTGGCTGCTCAAGAACTGAGGCTTAATTTTTAAATCTAACCCTAAAGACCTTGTCTCATAATGAGTGAGTTTCCTTATATATGTGATTAACAGATAGTACAAAAGTAGGCAGAAACTAGAAGGAATTTGTACCTTGAGGTAAATGGTCCTATGATAGGCTATACCCACGTTTGGAATTTGAGTCCCATTAAGTCGGAAAGGCTTATTAAAGACCTCATGATTTTATCACCATAGCCCATATTTGGGTCTGCAGACTCTACACAAGGGCCAAGTGATTCACCCTTGGGCCAAGGGAAAACTGAAATGGTGCCTTTCTAACAGAGATTGAAACTAAACTTTCACAAATTCTGTTGAACTTCCCATAATATGAATGCCTGTCTGAGCAAAAGGCAACACTTTTCAGAGGAAGATAAAAGTACCAGAGTCTCTATACCATATCATAGAAAATGAACAATATATAGTATAAGAACTTAACATGTGAAGAACAGGAAAATGTGACATATAGCTAAGAAAAAGATCTCTCTTTTGAAGCAGATTCAGAGACAACCCAGATGACAGAATTAGCAGGCAAGGACTTCAGGTTATTGAGGCTCTCTTTATTTGAGGCAACCAATCCAGGTGACGTAAGGATTGGTTATCTCAAAAACAAATGAAGAGAAACTCAATAACCTATGGGATAGTATAAAGGAGGCTAACAAATGTAATTGGAATATCAAAATGAGGGAGTGAAAGAATGGCATAGAAAATATACCTTAAGAAATATTGACTGGAAGTTTTGTAAATTTGATCAAGAAAAAGAAACAGATCTGGAAAGTTCAGTGAATTCCAAACTGGATAGACTTAAGGAAAGACATATATAGGTACATTATTCATCAAAACCCCACCTCTTAATAAAGGCTTTAATTCACCTTCTTCACTTGTATACCTAACCAGATGAAAAACTACTCAGTGTATCACATTTACAGCTTTACAACTCATAGTATACAAAATTAGATGGGTCCTCACTGAAGCCTATGAATATTTCAGTGAAGTTTGTGAATTCCCTAAGGGAAAGGGAATAAAGAGAAATTTTGAAATTTAAGTTTTTCTACACTAAGAGAAAAGTATTCAATATAAATCATAAAACATATTTAAAGTTGTTTTTGTCTTGTGCTTAATAATTTTGTAATTCTCCATATATCATGGAAGTGCTGATAAATTCTTTTCTAGAAATATAATACATTTTGTCTTGGATGTAACAGAGAAGCATAGTATATGTAACTTTCATTCTTAACACATTGTCTTTGAACATAATTTTGCTAGTGATCCCTCTGCATGATTTAATTTTCAAGATAGCATAGTCCACTAAATTTTGAGTGCTTTAAAAACAATACCTTGATCTTTTATATCTCACTCAGAAAAAATATATTTACTAATGCAATGATAAAAGTACAAATATTGTTCTGAGGTTTTAGCTTGAAACATAAAAATAAATGTTCAGTTTAACTAAAATCACTCACCTAGAAGGCACACCATCTGAGTTGTGATTAGATTTGATAAGCAACTATAATGTTTATAACCAAATAGCCAAAGGCAGTAACATTCAAGAGCGTTTAACGTACCAATACTAATTTTCCTTCTCACAGCAGTATTAGAACTCACCTTCAGGATGACTTGCAATATTAAACACAAAATGAATAAAAAATATTTTGTATCCAATTTAAAAAAATAATGGGGTCTCAGAAACCATTCAAACTTCTTTTAGCAAGAAAAGTTGGGAGCTAACAGGCCAGGAATTCAAGGGACCAATATTAGTAAAGCAAAAATACAAAGATGCACAGGTGAATAGAAACTAAATTCCCTAAGGAATTCTGAAGGTCAGTTACAGAGAAGCCAAGCACATAGTTCAATTTTAAAGAGCAGGATGAAAGGTAAAATCAAGGAAAATATTTGGTATCTGGAAATAAATTATTCGATGGGAGGCAAAATGTCAAGAAAGGCTTCTAGGTTTTTTGCTTGTGCCATTGGGTATATAGTGAAATACTAGCCAAAACATCTTAATATAGGCCTATATACAAACTGAATATTTGTTGATATTATTTATGAAGCAAATATACTCATTGTCTCCAGATTTTATAGTCACTCTGGCTATATACTCTTTCTGAAAAGAACCAACATTAAAGTATATTGAGTAGTAGAAAGAATCTTCATGGCTCTACCCATGTACGAGGCAGAGCAAAAACATTGTTGAAGGACATCACTTAAAAATCATACATTTAAAGAGATGCAGAAAAAACTTGACTTTATAAAGTCAAACAGTATCACAACAGTAAAGACAATCCTACACTTCAGGAATTAATTTGGATATTTGCGGTACATCTCTTTCAAGAGAACAAAAAACATGTGCAGGGAAAACCCATGAGTTGATTTATGATAGTCCTCTCTGGAGTAGATGAGTAAAATTGTTCTCATTGTTTTTAATGAGACAGACTTGAAATAATGAGTCTCACTGAGTAACATGGTATGATAAAATATTTTCGATAGAAATTTAGGAAATTTGACTTTGGATACAACTTTGTCTGAAAATAGTTGCAAGATCTTAGTCAAATATTCTTACCTTTCTTGGTTTCCTGCACTAATAAAACTGGAAGATCAGACTAAATTAATTGTAGCATACTTTGAATACCCAGTCCTCTGATGATAAAACACTAACCTCTGGTAATAACACTTTGGATAATGTTTCAATATGGTGGCCTAAGAAGAGCGACATGTGTTTCGGAAAATGGCTGTAAATGATCCCCTTGGTCAGAAGTTATAGTTGAAATGACTCTGATTCATTCACTAACATGCACATAGACAACTTCTGACTAAGAGAATTTGTCTTATTTAGTTTCCCAACGCTAATGGCACTCAATCTGATGTTCTAGAGTTTGCAATCAACTCTGCTCACTGGGTCTTCAGCCAACTGTTCCAAAAATGTTTGTACTTAATATGAGTAATTGAGCATGTTAGAGTATGAATATTAAATGAGAAATACTTCAATGATTTTACTATTTCAATAATTTGTATTACATAATAGATCTTAATTTTAAAACATTTTCAAGTTCAGATTCACTCACTGAATCATTCATTCACTTATTTACCTATTCATCCCACACATTTATTGAATTATTGGTATGTATCAGGAAAGATTCTAAGCACAGTGAGACAAGAGAGAAAAAGTCTATACTCATGGAAACTATGTGCTATTAAGAAAAAGGCATTGTGGAAATAAACTAGTAAATAGAGATCTTAGGGATAAACTAGAAAGGGAAGAGAGAATTTGAGGAAGGTGAGCACAGACCTGAAAGAGATGAAGTGATAAGGCATATTTAGGGGAGGAGCATACCAGGGAGAACAAGTACAAAGTCTCCAAGTTTGGAGAATAATTGTCATGTTTGTTGAAACACAAGGTGATAATAGATATTGTAGAGTGAGTGACAGACAGAGAGAGGAAATTGGTCATAGGGGTAGAGGATCCAGACAATGAAGAGCCTTGTTGATCATTGTGGCAGTTTGATATTATTTATGAATTCCCAAAAGAGAGATTAGGTTTGTAAACTGGTCTGTTCCAGTTTGGGCTTTGATTCGACTATGTCAGTAGGATATAACTCAGGGTTGAGTCCCTACCAGCTTCTTGGGCTATGTAAATGGACACTCACTCAAGAAAACACACAGAAGAGGTTACACAAAAAAAGAGAAAGAGCTGCATAGATGCCAGAGGAGAGAACATTGTCATGATACAGAAGAGGAGAGAACTTGGTCATTTCTATCCTGCTATGTGACAGAAAGGAGAAGGCTCAAAGAGATAAAGCCCTGGGTAGAGCTGAGCCATTTGCCTGATAGTTTGCAGCTGAAGAGACCAGAGCCCTGAGCAGCTGAGAAGGTCCGGAAAGAAATGAGCCTACAGCTGAGATCAAAAGACTTTGGTCCCAAGGAGCCAGAAGAGGAAGGCTGAGCCCTCGCAGATGTCACCCGCCATTTTGCTTCAACACATGGCAACAGACTAGTGAGAAAATACCTCTTACCGTACCTTGAGTTGGACTCTTTAGGGCCTTGTAACAGTAAGCTTTTACCCCAAATAAATACCCTTTATAAAAGCCAGCAGATTTCTGGTACTTTGCATCAGCACCCATTTGGCTGACTAATACAATCATCATAAGAATTTTGACTTCTTTCTGAATGGGATGGTGTATTAGTCTGGGTTTTGGTAGGAAATGGGTGCTATACTCTGAGTAATAGAAGATCACTTATAAATGGAAAATGGAACTATTGTCAAGTAGAAAATATGCAGCAGAGATGGGGGCCATTACAGACTTCTGAACTTGAGTGACATTGTCACATTTTAAAACTCTGAATATCGTATTGAAAAAAGGAGTGAAGTAGAGGTAAATCAACTAGGAAGTTATTTCCAATTAATCCAGGTCCAAGAACATAGTGACTAGTTTTTGAGTAGTGGAAAGAACTTATGAGATGTTCAGATTCTAGATGTATTAACAAAAGCAGGGCTAAGATTTGCTCACAAAAACATATGTATTTTATTATACAAAAATAAGGTAAAACAATTCCTGGGAGTCCAGTGTTACAGGGTTCAAAATTTGTGAGGTAAAGATATTCCTATTAATTTGTCTTCATAAAATGAATATCAATAGGCAACTTTATAGATTTCTCTTTCTCAGCAGAACTTGTGTTTTAGAATAACTCTATGGAGAGAATTCACTTATCACCCAATTCACTCATTAAAAGTCAAGAGTTCAGTCACTTTTCATGTATTCAGAGTTGTGCAACTATCATCACAATTTAGAACATTTTGATGATACCTAAAATAAACCCCTTACCCATTAGCAGTTTGTCCCCATTTTCCCCAAGTACTCTAGGCAACCATTAATCTATTTTTTGACTCTAGGGACTTAACCTTATTTTGGACATCTTGAATGAATTATAGATATCATCTTTTCTGAGTGGCTTCTTTTCATTTAGTATAATCTCAAGATTCATCCATGTTGTAGCCTGTGTCAGCACTTCATTTCTTTTTATTGCAGAGTAAAATTCCATTATATGGATAAAGCACATTTTATTTATCTTTTGATCAGTTGATAGAAACTTGGATTATTTCAACTCTTACAATTTGAAATGATGCTTCCATGAACATTCATGTACAAGTTTTTGGGTGGACATATATTTTAATTATTCTTGGGTCTATACCTAGAAGTAGAATTGTTGTATCATATGGTAACTGCTTCATCATTTGAGGGAATGCCAAATCTTTTCAAAGAGGCTGTGCTTTTTCTCATTCCCATCAGCAGTATATGAAGGTTACAATTTCTGTACATTCTCACCAACCCTTGATATTATCTTATTTTTATTATAGCCGTCCTAGTGGGTGTGAAGTAATATGTCACTAGTTTTGATTTGCTTTTCCCAGAGAGTTAGACATTTATGTTTATTTAGAGAAATGTCTATTCAGATCTTTGGCTCTGTGTTAATTGGTTTATGCCATTTTATAATTGAGTTGTAATAGTTCTTTATATATTCTAGATACAAATCCCTTTTCAGATAAGATTTGTAAACATTTTATCCCCTTCTGTGCATAGTCTTTTCACTTTCTGATGATATCTTTTTGAAGCTGAAAAGTTTTAAATCTTGAAGTCCAGTTTATTTTTATTGGATTTTCTATACTTTGGTGTCATATCTAAGAAATCATTGCCTAATCCAATATCAAGAATACTGATTTTGATTCGGATTTCTTCTAGGATTGTTATTGGTTTAGCTCTTACTTTTAGGTCTATGATCCACTGTGAGTTATTTTTACTATATGGTGTGATGTAGGAATCTAACATTTCTTTCGCATGTGAATGTACAGTTGTCACAACACCATTTGTTCAAAAGACCTATCTTTCTCCATTGTTTTTTGTTTTACATTCTTTAAAAACTCAATTGACCATAAATGTATAGGTTTATTTATGGATCATCCATTTTATTTTATTGATATTTTTATCCTTATACCAGTACTGCACTGTCTTGTTTATTATAGCTTTAGTAAATTGTGGTACTTGGTATCCCTTGATGTTCCACATGAGTTTTAGGATTAATTTATCATTTTCTGCAAGGAAGCTAGTTGGGATTTCCATAGGGATTTCAATGAATCTGTAGATCGATTTGGGTAGTATTGTAATCTAAATAATACTGTATCTACTCATTTATCAATGTGGGATGTTTTTCCTTTGATATTGGTCTTGTTTAATTCTGAGAATGTTCTTCAGTTTTTATAGTATAAGGTTTGCAATTCTTTTATATTTATTCTTTAGTATTTTATTCTTTTTGATTCTTTTAAATGGAATTAATTTCTCTTTCAGTTTTTGAATATCTACAGTATAAAAATACAACTGATATTTTAAAAATCAATCTAATACCCTGCAACCTTTGTGATATTTTTATTAGTCCTATTCATTTTCTTGTATATTCGTTAAGATTTAGCATATAAAATACAATGCCATTTGCAAGTAGAGTATTACTTTGTCCTTTCCAATTTGATGCTTTTATTTCCTTTTCTTGCCTAATTGCCCTTGCCAAAATCTCCAATATAATGTTAAATAGAAGTAATAAGAGTTGGCATCCTTTTCTTCTTCCTGATCTTAGCAGGAATGTAGTCAGTCTTTCTCCATTAAGCATTAGGTTATCTGTGGGAGTTTTCCAATATTCAGTTTCTAGTTCTACTATTCCCTTCCAATCCTAGCTTTTGAGTGTTATTTAATTTTTAATGTTTACAGTGTTGAATTTTCTCAAGTACTTTGCTGCATCTATTGAGATCATGTGTGTTTTTATTCTTCAGACTGTTAATAAAAGGTATGATATTAATTGATTTGAAGATGTTAAACCAAGCTTGCCTTCCTGGGATAATTTCTATGGACATGGTATAAAATTTTTTTTATATATTGGATTTAGCATGGTATTGTTTTTTGGAAGATTTTGTTATCCATAGTCATATGATATATTAGACCACAGTTTTTGTAATGTCTATTTTAAGAATCAAGATAATACTGGCCTCATAGAATTAGTTAGGAGTTATTTCCTACTCATTTTTTTTTTTTTTGAAAGATTGTGAAGAATTGGTATTAATTGTCCTCTAAGAGTTTGAAGAATTGCATTCTCAAATTTGGTATGATTCAGTGAAGCTAACTGGACCTGGGCCTTCCTTTCATGGGTACTTTCTCAGTAGTAATTCAATGGTTTTACCTGTTATAGGGCTATTCAGATTTTCTTTTCTTCCC
>JAQZBX010018620.1:0-34461 GCA_029593785.1 Cabassous unicinctus | reverse complement strand
TCAAGAAAATAAAAACAATCTACAGAATGGGAGAAAATATTGGCAAATCATATATCTCATAAGGGTTTAATATCCAGAATATATAAAGAACTACAACTCAACACAAACAACCCAACTAAAAAATGGGCAAAGGACTATGGCCAATAAGCACATGAAAAGATGTCCAACATCATTTGTCATTAAGGAAATGCAAATCGAAACACAGTGAAGGGAATGGATATAGCTCAAGTGGTTGAGCACCTGCTTCCCATGTTTGAGGTCCTGGGTTCGATCCCTAGTAACTCCTAAAAACAAAAATCCAACTCTCATTGGGAAGGAAATGTAGCCCAATGTTTGAGCACCTGCCTCCCATGTACAAGATTCCAGGTTCAATCCCCAGTACCTCCTAAAAAAATGAAAAACAAAATAAAAAAAACACAAGATACCATTTCAAACCCAGTAGGATGGCTATTATTTAAAAATGGAAAAAAACAAGCTTTGGTGAGGATGCAGAGATACTGGAACTCTTGTTTGTATGTTGGTGGTGGAAATGTAAAATGGTGCAGCTGTGGTGGAAAGCAATCTGGTTGCTCCTCAAAAAAGTAATCATGAATTACCACATGGCTCAGCAATTCCACTCCTAGGTAACATACCCCAAATAATTGAAAACAAGGACTGAAGCACATACATGTAAAGCAATGTTCATAGCAGTATTAGTCACAATAGCCAAAAGGTGGAAGTAGCTGAAAGGTCCATCAGCAGATGAATGAACAAACAAAATCTGGCATATATATATGAGAGAACATTATTCAGCCATTTAAAAAAAATGATATTCTCACACAGGCTACAACATGGATGAACCTTGAAAAATATGCTAAGTGAAATAAGCCAGACATAAAAGGTCAGATATTACATAATTCCACTTACATGAAATATCTAGAATATGCAAATTTATAGTCACAGTGGTTTAGGGGTTACCAGGAGCTGGGAGGAGAGGGGTTGGAGAATTATTGCTTAATAGGTTCAGCTTCTGTTGGGGGTAATGAATTTTTGGTAATGGATAGTGGTGAGCAGGTGCACAATATTGTGAATGTAATTAATGTCACTGAATTGTACATTTAAAAATGGTTAAATTATGTTACATATCTTAGCACAATAGCTTTTTAAAATGAGAGAAATTAGTGAAATGAAAACAAAATGAATGAAAACAAAAATCTGAAATTTCAAAATTTGTGGGATGCAGCTAAAGCAGTGCTCAGAGGGAAATTTATAACACTAAACATCTATATTAGAAAAGAAGAGTCTCAAATTAGTGATCTAAGATTTCACTTTAATAAACAAACGAGCAGGAATCAAGGAAATAGAAAACTAAGAAAAGAGAAAAGGTAATCGAAAGCTGTGTTTTTTTGTTTTTTTTTTAAGAAGATTAAAAAAAGATAAATCTCTAGGTGGACTCATCAGGAAAAAAAGGAAATGACACAAGTTACCAATATCAGAACTGAGAGGAAAGATATCACTGAAGGTCCTATAGAAATTAAAAAGATAAGGGATTAAGAACAACTTTATGCTCATAAATTAATTGAAATTGACAAATTCTTGAAAGATGAACTACCAACACTTACTAAAGAAGTAGTCTCAGCCCTATATCAAAGAATTGAATTAGTAGCTGAAAAGCTTTTCCATCAAGAAAACTGCAGGCTCAGATGGCTTCATTAGTGAATTCCACCTAACATTTAAGGAAGAAATAATACCAATTCTAGACATACAAACTCTTAAAAAAAATTAAGATGCCGGATCATCTCAGTAGATGAAGAAAAACATTTGACAAAACCCAACATTCGTTCATGATAAAAACTCAGAGAACTTTCTCAACCTGATAAAGAGCATATACCCGGGAAGCGGGTGTGGCTCAATGGATAGAGCTCCTGTTTACCATATGGGAGGCCCCGGGTTCGCTTCCCGGGGCCTCCTTGTGAGGGCAGGCCGGCCGGCCCGCGCGGCGCGGTAGGCTGATGCAGCAAGACCTCACAGCAGGAAGCGGGTGTGGCTCAATCGATAGAGCCCCCGTTTACCATGCGGGAGGCCCCGGGTTCACTTCCCCGGGCCTCCTTGTGAGAGCAGGCCGGCCTGCGCGGCGCGCTGATGCAGCAGGACCTCACAGCAAGGGGGAGATAAGCAGACACGGAAGAAACACACAGCGAATGGACACAGTAAAACACAAGCAGCAAGGGGGGGATAAATAAATAAATAAATCTTAAAAAAAAAAAAGAGCATATACCAAAAAATTCAACTGCTAACATCCTACTTAATGGTGAGAAAGTCAGTGTCTTCCCCCGAAGATCAGGAACAAGGCAAGGATATCCACTCTCGTTACTCTCAATCAACACTGTACTGCAGCTCTTAGCATGTGTGGTAAGGCAAGATAAAGAAGGCATACAGACTAGAAAGAATGAAAATTGTCTCTATTCACAGATGACATGATTGTCTATGTTGAAAAATTGCAAAGAATATACAAAAAGTTACTAGAACCTAGTAAGTTTAACAAGGTAAGATATAAAATCAATATACAAAAATTTAATACATTTCTATATACTAGCAATGAACAATCAGTAAAAAATTTTAAAACCACCACCATTTACAAAAATATTTAGAGGTAAATCTAACAAAAGATGTGGAAGACCTGTATCCTGTAAACTACAGAACACTATTGAGAGGAATTAAAGAAGACTAAGAAAATGGAGAAATACCATATTCATGGATTGGAAAACAACATTATGTTAGTTACCTCCAAATTGGTCTATAAATCCAGCACAATTCCAAGTAAAATTCCAGAATTATTAAATTGACAAATTGATTCTAAGATTTATATTGAAAGTTAAAGGGGGCTATTTAGGACTCACACTAACTGATTTTCAAGACTTACTATAAAGCTACAGTAATTAAGACAGTGTAGTGTTGGTGAAAAGATAGACATATATAGATCAATAGAACTGAATGGAGTCTAGAAATAGAGCTGCATGTGTATGGTCAACTGATTTTTTACAAAGGTGAAAAGGCAGTTTATTGGAGAAAGATTTGTCTTTTCAACAGATGGCTCTGAAACATTGAATATCCATATATAAGAAATGAACTAGCATTCATTCCCTGTACCATATACAAAAATTAATTCAAAATGGATTATAGACCTAAATATAAAAGTTCAAACTACACCACTTCTAGAACAAAACACAGAAAATCTCTGTGATCAGTTAGGCAAAGATTTCTTAGATACAACATCAAAAGCATGTTCCATAAAAGAAAAGATTAATAAATTAGATTTTATCAAAATTAACAATTTCTGCTCTTTAAGAGACACTGTTAAGAGAATGAAAAGACAAGCCACAAATGGGAGAAAACATCTACAAATCTCATATCCGATAAAGGATTTGTTTCTAGAACATACGAAGAATTATCAAAACTCAGTAAGAAAAACCACCAAACTTAAAAATGGACAACAATCTGAACACACTTCATCTACTACATGCCTACTGGAATGGCTGAACAAGTTCTAACAATGACAGAGTAGGTGGAACTCTTATATACTGGTGGTAATGCAAGATAGTATAGCCATTCTGGAAAACAGTTCAACGGTTTCTTATAAACATACACTTACCATATTTATCATTTCTAGGTATTTAGCCAAATGAAACACTTAGGTTCATACAAAAATGTGTACACCCATGTTTATACTGGCTTCATTCCTAACTGCGAACAAGTGGAAAACCACACAAATGTCCTTCAAGTTGTGAATGGATAAACAAACCAGTGGTGTATCCTTCTACTTAGCAATAAAAAGGAAATGTTGAGATGTTCCACAATATAGATGAATCACAAATGTATTAATGCCTAAGTGAAGACTCTAGATTCAGTAGGCTTTTACTTGATTCCATTTATTTGACATTCTAGAAAAGACAGTTATAGAGACCAAAACATCAGTTGGTTGCTTGGGGATAGCGTGAGGGAATTTTTTGGAGTGAAGAAACTGTTTATGTCTTGATTATAGTGGTTACATGACTATATATTTGTCAATACATGCAGAACTATACACTAAAAAGGGTGAATTTTACTGTAACTAAATCTTAAAAATAAATGGCATATTTTGTACAAAAAAAGATCTTATCATCTGTGACAATTTCAAAAATAAATTCTAGCACAGAACTGAGTTTGTCCAATAAATGATAGTAACTATTAGACAATTGATTGGAGAAAGATTTTTCATCATGACTTAATAGGTGATACCTGAGAGACAGTGGGAGACCATTACAGCATGAGAAACAGCTTGGGTCTAGAACCAAACTATCACATCCTAACATTTACCCTGAAACGACCAAAAGAAAGGACTTAAATACAAGATTAACTAAAATGAAGATTGATCATGAGTGACACTCGTCAAAGAAGTTTCAATGGATTGGTACAGCTTGCTGAAAGAATAAATTATGGTAGCATTACTTTTAATATGAAATAACTGGGAGGAAATAAATACAATAGGGGATAAGACTGATACTAAAATACTGTAACAGAATACTCGGACAAAGATGTGACAGAGCAGTATATACTGATACGAGAAGACCTCATATTGAAGAAGAAATTCTGCAAAACAGTACACAGAATAGACTATTCTTATAAAGAAACCCCCTCTTCATACACAATACTACATTTCCAGTGGGTGTATTCCTACAAGAAGTACAGAAAGATACACATCAGCTTGATTTTGTTCAGTGGATGAATAATAGGTCCATAGGGATTGGGTGAGGACAAGGAGTCTATGTTCTGTATGGAATTTTTTTTTTTTGAAATAAGAATTTGTGTATAAACTAAATATTATGTACTGTGGATAAACTGTTTATACATAATGCATAAATATACATAGCATATTAATGTATTTGATACATTAATATACTTTAAGGTATACAATTATACAATATAAATTAGCATTTTTAGAATTAATGTATACAATTAACAAATTAAGGAATAGTCAAATAAATGGGATACTATAAAGTAGAAACAGGAGGTACAGGCCAGAATTTTAGGAAGGGAAAAAGGAAGAAGAAAAAGCATCAAAGGAATGCTTTCTTAAGATGAACAAGACTTGAGAAGGTACAAACACTAGTACTTGGTGATTTTATTCAAGAACTTTATGATTTCAAAGTAAAGGATATAACAAATATTATGACTAGAATGTCTAGGATTTACTTCAAAATAATCTACGGGGTGGAAGGTAAATGGGGGTATGGACTGAGGCTGGCCTAGAATAGATAACTGAGTTGAAGTGGGGTGACAGTGATCTGGCAATTCATTATATATATTCCTCTCTACTTTTGTGTTGGAAATTTTCTATAAGGAATGTATGTGAATATGCTTAGTATACTTTCCATAAGTAAACACAGTGAAGCATAATATATAAAAAAAAAAAATTCAAACCAACAAGCTACCAGAAAATTATTTGATGACTCTTGGGGCTTTGAGGAAACTTAATGCAAAGGTACTATAAATAGATCCTTCTCTTTTAGCACTCTGGCAATGCTGTTCTCAATTGCGGTTCCTCACATGAACCACAGAACACAAAAAACAATTTGTGTTTATATATCATTTTACAAATATTGGTTTGTATTGTGAAAAATTTGCTTTTTACCCACAATAAAAAAAAAAAAAAAATCACACACACACAAAAAAAATTTGTGTAACTCTTTTCTCAGTTCTCCCAATGATGATAACTAGTACCGTTCTAAGATCTTTCTAACTCATTACCTACAATGAATGCCTTAGGGAACTAGGCTTACTTCTCTCATGAAATCCCATTTGAGAATGGCTGCTAAAAATTGAGTAACACTAGACTGAAAAGTGTGTGTTGTGCAAAATAATGCTGTTTTTAAATAGTGTTAAAGGAAATGCTATTCAAAGTGCCATTTTTAAAAGGAAAATGGACGTGTAAGGAAGTGATTAAATATGGCATAGCAATGTGATGCTCTATGACTATTGTAAAAGAAGAAAAGCACAAATTTGTGAAATGTCTAGATCAAAATCAACTTAAGGAGTTAGTTAAAAATTGAAATTGGCTCTCCCACCTGACAGAGTCGGTCTTGGTCAGTTGAGAAATAAAGTTAGCAGGAAATATAATTTATTAGTTATTTTCTCTGTAGAGGTGTTCAGATTCTTCAAGGTAGACTCCTTAATTCATTTAAGATTGTTTGACTTTAACACTGAGCTATGTGCATTAGCATTTTAAAGTTTTAGTATCTATTTTTCCCCACTATAGAGACTGAGAGAAATTAACAGTATGATCCGGACAGGAGAAACGCCAACCAAAAAGAGAGGGATTCTTTTGGAAGATGGAAGTGAATCACCTGCAAAAAGAATTTGCCCAGAAAATCATTCTGCCTTACTACGCCGTCTTCAAGATGTAGCTAATGACCGAGGGTCCCACTGAGGTTAGTCTTTTGTATTGGAACTCTTTTCTGGTTAGCAGCAACATTTAATGCATGCTAGATTTATCAGGCCTTTTTCCTTAATTCAGCCAATTAAGGGAAGTTTTTATGAGAAACTAGACTAATGCAGTATCTTTAATATATTTTTATTCATTCTAACTGCCTTTTCCTTACCATTCAGTGCTTACCATCAAGACTGCTTAGAATCCAAACTTGGATTTTTAACTGTTTGGAGAAGGATTTACAAGTATTGCAGAGAGCAAAGTGTGCTCAAATATGTGTTTTAGAAGTCGCTATTGACATGCTCCACTGGAGGAGCTGTATTTATTTCAAATTCATTCCTACCCATTTTGTGGTCAGCTCTGGTCCTTATGAAAAGCAAAAACAAAAACTAGGTATTTTGTCCTAAATAACTTTGTAAACGTGTGAGATTTTTGCATTCCTGACACAGAAGAGGAAAGCGCCCACAATTCCCTTTCCCTTTGTGTAATTCTCCCCTCTCCCTGGTAGGTATAGTGCAGTGTGAAAAGTGCTTGATTGTTCAGTTGTGCAATGTGAGTGAACTTGTATAAGAAGAAATGGCACTTTAGCACTGTAAAAAGCATGATTTTGTAACCCAGATTTTGCTGTATATTTGCAATGGCACTTTCTACAATGTGAACTTTATTAAGTACAGACCTTCTAGGCTAAACACCCAATATCTTCTTTAATACTTTTGTACATTTTTTAAACGGTTAAAGCTGCAGTAGCTACCACTTTTTGGGCATGTTTTAAATTCTCCAGTTTTCTTCTGTTGTTAAATAGGGATCAGCTGGCTAAGTAAAGATTTTAAATCAAGTTTAATTAAGGGGATTAATATTAAAAAATTATGACCTCTTCTTTTAGGAGGTAGTTATCCAAAAGGCATGTCTCTATTAAGGTGATGTATTTAAAAATATCTTTGGGTATGTTTTAAAAAAGATGGGAAAATTGAGGTTTTCATTAGGACATGCTACCATTTATACAAATTAAACAGCCATTGAATAATCTATATATATCTTTATTAATCACTCCTGTTCCCAGCAGTTTGAAAGCTGAACTAATAGTCTTATCGGGGAGAAAATTCAATTGTAAATTGAATCAATATAAACAAAGTTACTAGGTAACTTCGTATTGCTCAGAAAGAAATATGGAACTTACACTGTTCAGTTAGAATAGTGTTCTACAAAAATATTTATAAAACCTCTCAATATACTTACTGCTACTGTAATTTTATATGAAAATAAGTGTATTTTTCAATAAAGCATTTATAAATTAATCTTTGTTTAGTTATATTGAGAAAAGGGTATTTAGTTTTCTGCATAAATGACAAAAAATGATCATTTATTGGTTTATTTTGTCTCTACTAAGCACATTAGTCATTCATCATTTAAATATCTGACTTCATTAGAAACCATTAACACTTTGTCTTCTTCCCATCATAAAAATACAGTAAGTAATTTGCTTTAAAAAAAAACAATTATGAATAAAGGTTCTGGTTTCCTTTCATTCGTCTAAGACAGTAGGCTGAAGACAGGTTTCAAATGATTTTCCACTTAAAAGTGCTGAATTATGGAGCCTACTCTCTATACATCTTAATGTATGTACAACTGAAACCACTGGTTTAAAAACCATTAAATAGTGTTGAATTCTGTCTACTCTAGTTTTATTTAGCATTATATTCAGAAAAATACTTAAGCCTCAAGGTCCCCAACAATTTGGAGTACTGAACTAGATAACCACCCTAAAGACACTTCTGACAGAAGTAATGCATTACTTAAAGAGAGGTTTCCAAAACCTGCTGTTAGAACCTAAGTATACATGGAAAACACTGATATCAGTCATTGTTCACACACAGTTTTACTCTTCAGGCAGTCCTTTGCCATTCATTGGTCAGCTTTAATTAGGCCAGAGTCCAGCAGGAAAGTGCATGGTGCACCAGATTCACCATCTCTTAAGTTGCTACTGTTTTCTCTTCTTTACTGAAAGGTTGTACTGAGCCAGGCTTTACCCATGACAGGCCAGCAACATGAACACTTTTATTGTGCTGTTCTTCAGGCTTCTTCTAGGCACAATCAAAAACAGACATTAAAAAAACTACTGATAAGATTTCAGTACTGTACAAACTTGTTTCCCAAAATATTATTTGTATATGAGTAGCTGCCAATAGAGACATTTTAGAAAACAGTGAACTGATTTCAGAAATGGCTATCTACTTACTTTCTGAGTCAGCATCTTCTCTCTGGCTTCATCATGTACAGAAGGATTCCATGGAGAAAAGCTTAAGGGTGAGAAAATATTGAAAAATTGCTTTTGGTTTACTAAATGTATATAATCAGTTTTTGAATAATTAAGCCAGCTCCCCTAAAATAAGCAAAAATAATAAGGAACAATACATTCACATAATCTGTTGTGAATACCTAGCTTCAGAGGATGCCTAAATGATTTTATCACACAACTCTCCCTTATAGAACACTTTACATGGATTATCTCATTTAAGCCTCATAACAGCCCCCTAAAGAATTTAAAGAGGAAGGAATTGAAACCCAGTAAAATTAAGTAATTGCTTTGGGTCACTAACACTAATAAGTGTAAATGCCAGCCATCTACAGAACCCCTCCTCTTTACCAGTATGCTATGCTGCTTCCTACGCCATGTACCAATGCTGCCAAAGAGCTAAATCAATTCAGCTGTTCTCAATACTCCTCCAGACACTCTTCCCCAAGATTGTGTCATAAGTGCTATAGGAACCCATCATTTTTCACACTATTCAGTTTCCCTCCTTTCACCAAAATCTGAATGTTAGTAGGGATATGGCAACTCAAGATGGGCTCTCTAGCTAAAACTACCAACGGAAATGAAAAGCCCTGACATGTGAATGAATGAGCATATTGGAAGGATCCTTAGAAAATCAAATTCACTAAATAGCTTGCTATTAGCACAATGTGCTAATAATGTGTAATGTGAAGCTTTTTGTTAAAGAGCCCAAGAGGCACCAGAAATCAAGTTATAAAAGTTGACATCAAGTTATAAAAGGTTGTAGACTAACAGATTATACATGTTGCTTTGTTGCTTTCAAACCCTCATTCTAAAACCACCTGGAAAAATGAAGTACAGTACTGCAAAGTGCAGTTATCGGAACGATGTACCACTTACCTAATTGCATAGGGGTCCTCTATTTTAGGTTGGTCAAACAAACGAGCAGTGCATACCTTAACACTGTCAACCACTTTACTTTTAAAGAGCTGAACATCTTTTTCATACCTGTGTTAAAATTTAAATAAAAAAGTTACCAACTTACTCTACTTAGCTGCATTTTCAAATTTATCTTAAATAACAAAGCAAAAGTAACATACAGTACTGCAGCCTCTGGGTTTAGGGGGCTTGCTGTATCAATCTTGTAGAAAACTCTCCTTGCATACATTAATACTTGCCAAATATGATTATGGTTCCGCCTAAAGGGAAACACGACATGATTACTGAGGCAGCTTCCTCCTACTGTTTTATATCGCTAGAAGAAACACTTGTTTACTAACCTCCATTTTGCGAATGCTCTCTTCACATCCAGTTCACCTGAGGTGGGATCAACTAGCGGGTGAAAGACGGGAATATCAAACACCAAGCGCTATATTTAAGAGAGACAAATCCTTTAATGGAAACTTGGAGGAACACACAGATCTTATTAGACCCAGAGAGAGAGAAATAAAAGGAGCTCCAGGAGAACAAGGTAGTCAAGTTGTCAGAAGCCTAATGGTTGCCTCAATAAGGATATTTAACTACTTTTACCATTTTCCTGTTAAACTGAATTTTGCAATGGAGGGGGAAAATGTCCCTCTCCTCTCCTACAGCACCATGGTCACCATTCCCATGGTAAGTGCTGTCCAGCTTCCAGCCTCCCTTGCACACCCTAAGCAAAGAAGTAAAGCAACAGGCAGAGGGTGATTGGACAGAAGATGCAGCAAAGCACAAAAATCCCCTGGAAAGACTACTGGGTAGACAAAACTTTTCAGGAAACTAAAATCCTAACAGTATTAAGTCAGATAAAAGAACTCCGACATCTCTAAGCCCTTTTATACCCTCCTCACGGATCTACAAATGAAGCCAGATTATCTCCAACTTACTGGACAGTCGCCATCTGGGTAGTTATCAGGGATATAAACCGTAAACTTAAACACACCATCTTGATAAAGTCCGTGCCGGATGAATATTACTCCAAACCACACTGTAGAAAAAAGTAACAACTGTTAAGGCCTAAGTTTGTGCCACAGAAACCAAATATGCTATAAATTAAGAGTGAATCCTCATCTTACTTAATGCAGAGCGATAAGATGGCTGCACATAGACACCAGGTAACTTCTGCTTCACAACCAAGGTACTAAAATAGAAGCAGCAGAATAATTAACATGTATGGATGTAAATGACACCTACAGATCAAACCATTCCACAACTATTTTTCAAGTTAAGGAATCATCCCCCATGGGGCAGCTGATGCCCAAACCATACAAGCTGCGTCATCAGTCTCTCACACGACACAACTCTTGAGTGAGCACTGGCTCTGCTCGCTGCCCATTTACTGGCTTCATAACACAATCTCCCAGCAAGATAGATGCAGGAGCCAAAAATGGGACCTCAGATTAAGAAATTAAAGCCAAAAAGGGATATAAAAAGTGAGTTTTGCTCCCAGGAAATCGCAGCTTCCAGAAACATCATCTTGGAAATCAGCCCATAGGTAATTCTAAACAATGCAACCTGATTTGCATTCTGGGCATTAAATCTGAGGTAAATGAGAATATATGCAAAATTATTATTGCTTGTGTGGCTGTAGATGATAGATCTCACATACCTACATTCAAAAGCAGTCTATAAATGCAATTTGCAGTAATTAAGTAAGAATAAAAAAAAATTCCCTGAAATTGCCCTTACTTAGGTGTCATTTTAAGTTTCAATTACCAGATCATACAGCAGAGGACACTTTTTAGATTTACAATATTGCCTGGTGAAGGCATGCATCACTGTGAGGCTCTCCTACTACTCTGCTCCCAAATTTACCCCAGACTGAGACACTTAATTCTGTGGGCCTTGCTGGGGAGTGGTGAATCGTGGGTGCTGACAAGGCAAGACAAGTGAATGGAGCAAAAGCTTCATTGGCTTTTCTGTCCCTCGTTTCCCACTAACAGCCATTCTGTGCTGTTCCTTGCCACTGCGGTGATGTGCTTAAATAAGTATGGCTAGGACCAGACCTTAAGAAGAACTATGTTTATGCAGGGCCGTCTGAAACACATTAACCTACCAATCTTGACTTTTATGAAGAAGCAACTTACTGGACCCTAGTTTACTGTTTTTATTACCAATTTGCTTTGCTTCTTTTTAATGTCCTTAAAAGTAGTTATCTATTCCATTTTTAAGTCACTAAAATTCAGCATGTCAACAGCAGCATGGTTAGCAGATATATCTACTACAGTGAGATCCACCAGAAAAGGCAATTTTGTGTTCTAGTACAGACAGCAGATTTAATTATCACAATAGAAGCCTGTCTAACTCACTGCCCAGGCTCAAACACAAGGCCACAATTTATAAAGCTGAAGGGACCACTGCTTCCAAATCACATCAGCCAATTATACTGGGACCTCAGATCCTCTCACCATTACGTTACTGTGTTGAAGAACAGATCAAAGATGCTTTAAATAACTTTGTAACAAAGTAATTTTTTAATGATGGAAATTAGAAATTCTCCAGTGTTCTGCCCTTGTAACAAATTAACAAATCAAATGTCATATAAACTCATTTATATATTTCTGCCCTTATGTTAGGCACTATGTCATCACTACCAAGAATCTAGCATGAGTGCTCATCTCCTTGCACTCTCTAGATTTGTGCAACTTCATTCCAGTTTTGGACTTCTGACTTAGTCAAGTCAGAGAAGTCACTAGTCAAATCATTACCTAGTTATGCCTTTGGGGGTCATAAACAGAAGTCAAATCCCCTTTCTACTGACAGATCTTCAAATACATGAAGACGGCTTAATAAGTACTTCCTCAGTTTTCTCTTCACTAAGTTATTGTCTCCGTTTCCCTCAACCGTTGACCCCTATGGTCTGGCTTCCTGACCGTTCCTTCCTGGGACTATCTCTTCAGATAGTATTTAGTCTGTCAGGATGCCTCCTACAAGGCAATGATCAGGATGGGGCACAAACTTCCAGAGGAATCTGACCAAGAAAGAATAGACTGCCACCCTCCCACTGTCCCACCCTCTACAAAAACCTCTTCAAGAGGTGAATCCCTTACCTCATAGAAAGTTCAACTAGAAGACCAAAATTAAGTAAGTTCCTGGCCTCCTGAAGGTTCTTAATAAACCTTAGTTTCTTCCTCCTCTTGCTCTCCAAAACAATGTGGAAATTAAAGCATGCATCTGCTTTTACATCTTATTTACCCAAGCTCCAAATCAGAATAATTATATTTAAGAGAGGATATTTAGATAGCACTACCTAGGCCTTGGTTAGATTATATCACCAGCAGAGTAGCATCCACAGTTCTACATACATTAAGGCTGATAACCGGGGGAGTTGACCTTTAAGATTAAATGACTGCCATTTTCTGAGTCCATCAGAATAAATTTCATTCTTTGCCTTCAAGGATCATCCAAATGTAACGAAATAACGCTTAAGAACTTACAATTCTGCAAGAAGAGAATATTCCAGGTAGAAGGGTCCATAAGAAGCATGTGTGCCATTTGTTGACTGTGCTGCTGGGGCAGGAGATGTAGGCTTGGTTATGGGCAAGGCATTTTTGGGAATAGAAGGCAGCTGTTTCTTTGGAGCAGTGCGTGGAGGACTGGTTTTCACATCCCCTGATAATATCTTCTCTTCACCATCAGATCGCTATTCAAGATGACGTTATGAGGGTGTTTGTTAGGATGATTTGTAAATCACAAGAGTACAATCTTAGCTCCATGACCTAAAAGCTGGATTTACTCTTTAACAAGGACATTCTAACACCACGATCAAGATGACTTGAAAGTCCTGGGAGCAGGCAGGCCAAACCTAAAGCTAGACTAAAGTGTTAGGAAAACACTTTCATTAGCTGTATCTTAGAAGGATAATACAGTCAATATTTACAGGATCAAATGAACCAAAGAAAAATGGTTTCTCTTGGTGGCCCCATAAAGAGGGGAAGGGACTACTGGGAAACGGGACAACTGTTTAAGACCCAGAAAAGCCTCCTTGTATTTAGACTCTATAGAAGGTCAGATGCTTGGGAAGCGGGTGTGGCTCAATCGATAGAGCTCCCATTTACCATATGGGAGGCCCCGGGTTCGCTTCCCGGGGCCTCCTTTTGAGGGCAGGCCGGCCCGCGCGGCGCGGTGGGCTGATGCAGCAGGACCTCACAGCAAGGGGGAGATAAGCAGACACAGATGAAACGCACAGCGAATGGACACAGCAAGCACAAGCAGCAAGGGGGGGATAAATAAATAAATAAATAAATCTTTAAAAAAAAAAAAAGTCATGCTATGAATAACTGAAATTAGTCACTACCTGATGTTATTAGCACTTGGGTTAGAAACAAAAAAATGACACTATTGTCTCACTTGTTTGAGTCTGATTTTGACCTGGTTCCTAATGGATATGTTTCCACATTTGGAATATCACCAGCATAAACTCATCCTTAGTCAAAGACAAAGGTCTAAATGAGTCAGAGACTAAACTACCATCTCAGAGGTGCTTCCTTGGCTGAAGCACAACCAACAGCTCTTTAAGTAGCTATATAAAAAAATATATGCGGGGAGCGGATATGGCTCAAATGGTTGGGCGTCCGTCTGCCATATGGAGGGACCTGGGTTCGATCCCCGGGACCTCCCGGTAAAATAAAATTAAAAAAAATATATAGAAGGCGCATGGGCTGCCAGGCTCTGTGTGCCCGTGAGCCACCAGGCGCCAGGAACCATGCAGCAAGATGATGACTTAACAGGAGAGTGACACAGGGGAGAGTCAAGACAAGATGCTCCGAAAACCAGGAACCGAGGTGGCGCAGGTGGCAGAACACCTCTCTCCTTCATCGGAGGTCTCCAGGATCGAATCCTGGTGAAGACTGGAGGAGAATGGCAGGAAACAGACACACAGAACTGCCCAGCAAATAGACACAAAACAGCAAATGGGGGGGGGGGTTTAAAAATGGATAAAGTAAATAAATAAATCTTTAAAAAAAAAATATATATATATATATATATATATGCAAAGAAAAAATGATTAATAGTTGTGTTCTCCTTGAGAAGAATTATAAATTGTTTTATTTTTGTTTGCATATTTTAAGCTTTCTCAAGATGAAAATGTACTATTTTCTGCAGTAAAAAAGTGAAAATTTTATTTAGAAAAATTCAACCAGTTCCCCCAGGTCTAGCTTGATTATACTGGAGTGGCCTTTTCCCAAGGCTTCTCCAACTTCCAATGATCTGTCACAAATTTCACCATATATAACCTAAATCAAAATAATCTTAGAATTGCGACTATCATGATTTCAATTGCATACAATCTCAGTCTCAAAAACGTCTCAAAAGTAAACTAGAAAAAAAAAGCAAACAGGTAATTATGTTAAAATTATAGACAACCTTGGCATGAATTATTTTGGCTTATACGCAGGCCCTCTTTTCTGACAGAGGAGCAAATGGGGTCCCCCCCTAAATTTACTGACTATACCTACTTTGCGTACAGAGCTTGTAGACATGCTCCAGAAAGGGTTCATAACGTGTGCTCCAAAGAAATTCAAGGGTCTGTGTCATCAAACTCTTCTGTCCCCACCATTCACTTTACCTTAAAAGAAATGGAGAACACATAAAAACATACCAATAGCAACAATTAAGACCGCCAAAATGGTTAAGAACTAAATCTCACACTCTAAAGAGCCTCTAAACAAACAATATAATGCTATAAAAATATATAGCTATAAACCTAGAAAACAAGTCTTTGGGCATCTTCAGAAATAGTTTCCTTCAATACTCTCTCCTCCCTCTTCTGGTTCTAATCCACCCCAGCCTCACCCCTAGCCCACACCCCCACCTTCCTTAGATGCCTTCAGGAATCTGTGCACTGGGTTGGCCCAGAATATTCAGTGATAGTTTGGCTCTGGTGCCAGAAATTCAGTATATATGGAATATAACAACTGCTACTAGTATACTATCTAGGCATTGTAACTATTAGAAAAGACAGGTTCAGAATGCACTGTACCCTCATACCCAAAAGTTGTATCACTGTTTCCAGGGAAGATCCAAAGTGACTGACTTAAAAGTATCTTAAATGAGTTGTGTTAAGTACAACCCGTGGGGGGGGGGGGTAGAACATACTTAGCTCAACATACATAACTGGGTCCTGTTGGGACCATCCCCAAGAAACTGCCTTTTACAACTGCTAAAATTACAGAAACTTTGCAGGATTAGGCATTTATGGAATTGCCAAGCAGTTACAAATGCAATAAAGGAGAGCAAAAGAGACATTTCACAAACACAGACCTTCCACCAGAAACTTCAAGTAGTGGACAAGAAAACATGTCTCAAAGGTCACAAAGTCAGTGGGTCATTTACTAAAAATACAAAGGAAGAGGCAAAGGAAAAGAAGCCAAGCTGAGCAGAACAGCAACTTCTCTGCTCTGGTGATGGCCCCTAGGCTGTTATGTTTAAAGCAGAACTCCTCTGAATTCCTACTTAACACCAATCCAAAGGCTGAAGGTGAAAAGGGTCAAAACTTAGCAACATTTTACTAAATCAGAAGAAACAAATCAGAACCATGTGCCAAGTGTCCCTAATCAGCAAAAAAATTTTTTCTCTGACTAGCCCATGACTTCCACAGTTTCTCCCATACCAGGCCAGTGCTTACTACTGCTATTTTGCTTTCCAAAAGACAATGCCACCCAGTAATTAAATCAGAGGAATGAGGATCCTGGTTCTTCCACTGACCCATTGACTTACCTCCAATAAGTAGTAACAGCTCTGCAAATCAGCCTTTAAAGGTAACTGACAATTAGTTGAAATTAGTTGGGCATCAAAAACGTACACTTGGCCCAAGTAAAAACCACCTTGGTTTTCAGATTCAGTAACAATGTGTAGCACTTCCCTGTCATCTTGAACAAAATAGATTTAAGGGAAGCAGATATGGCTCCAGCAGTTGGGCACCTGCCTATGACATGGGAGGGCCAGGGGGTTCAGTTCCTGGTGCCTCCTAAAGAAGATGAGCAAGACAGCAAGCTGACACAACGAGGTGATGCAACAAGGAGATACAATGAGAAGGGAGCCAGGTGGCTCAAGCGATTGGGCACTTCCCTCCCATATGGGAGGTCCCGGTTCATTCCTGGTGCCTTCTAACAAAAAGAGCAGACACAGCACACAACGAACAGGCAGAGAGAGCAGACAGTGAGCACAAACGAGGGGGCGGATAAATCTTTTGAAAAAACTGATTTAGCAGGCGACTCCGCACTTCTTGGATCCCTGTACCCGTCTGCGTAAATTTAGTGGGGTAGATCAATCACCTGTAGACCCTTCTAAGCCTAACACATTATGATTCTATGACTGCCTTTAAGAATCCAATAGAGGAGGTTTTGTTGGCTGCTGCCTAGCTTTATAATGTCTTTTTAAATCGAATGTTTCCAGCAGCAACACAATCACTTGGAGAAATTGTGGCGCACTTCTAAGTCTTTGCCAGGCACAGTATGGTATTAACTACAGGACTGTCAAAGGAAGAAGACATAGGACGCATCCTAGTCATTAGGAAACAATTTTAGAATGTGTTGACTATTAAGAACAAAACATTTCTCGTACAACTGAGAAAGTATTTTAGACCTAGGACGGAATGACCTATACAAGGCACTAGTCAAAACTAGAGACCGGCATTCCTGTCCCTATGTGCCATCGTGCCTCCATAGGCACTACCTTAATACTTCACTCCGAAACAGGCCTAAGAAATTCCATGTTAAGAGTCGACGGGGCAAGGACCAGAGAAAAGCCGAAAACGGTCCCGGACCGGCTCGCCAGAGAGCCAGGACCGGCACCGGCCGGCATCCTCGCTCGAGGCGGAAACCCGTCTCCGCGCACGCAGAGAATCTGGACAAACCTGTCTCGCTGTGCTTGTTGCAAGGCGGGGGCCACATCCCCACCTCCCAGCTACCTCAGGGCCGGCCCGGGGCCCGCGAGTGCCGCCGGTGGGGGTTGGGGGGCGCTGAGGGCCTCCGGGGCTCCAGGACGACCTCCCCCTCGGCTAGGGCGCACGGTCGGAGCCGGGGAGGGCGGGCCCCGGACCGAGAAGAGGAGCGGACAGGCCGGGCCTGCCTCCTCCCTCAGGCGGGCCCGACCCGGCCCAGCTCCCGCCGCAGTCCCTAGGGCCGGCGCCGAGTCTCGCCCGCCGACGCGCAGCAGGTGCCTGCAAACGCGGACAGGTGCCCGGCCCCGCCTCCGTGTCCCTGCGCGGCCGCCGTCGCTGCGGAGTCGAGAGCGTCCGCGAGGGCGGACAAATGCTGGGCCTGACGACGCCGGAGGCCTAGAATGAAGGACTCCTCAGCACTCGCGTACCTACCGGACTGCCTGCCAGTGCGCCTCACCCAGTTGCCTTCAAAGCAATACTCTCGGCTGCCGAGCGCCGTCGCCGCGCAACAGCATCTCCAGCCGCAGCGCCCTCCCAGCCCCAGCTGCTCCCCGCCCCGCCCTTCCCTCCCCTCGGCCTTGGGCCCCGCCCCTTCGTCCACGCCCCTGGCTCGGAAGCTTCCGCCCCAGCCTCCCGGCGTCAAGTGGCTCCCACACCTGCCCGTCAGGACGTTCTTCCGGGGGCGTTAGGACCCTAGCTCTCCGTCCTGCCAATGAAATCCGCTCCTTTCGGGTGGGGCAGCACTCGACCCACCCCTTACGCCGCAGCGCCCGGGGCGAACTGTCAGTCAAGAAGTATCAGCCCCTGGTGCGGGGAGGAAACAAACAAACGCGTGGACATAATTGGTCATGGCGCCGTCAATCACCATAGAGACCCCACCCCGAGGTTTATTCGGGCAGGTCCCTGCAGCCATTCAGGGAGGCTGTGACTGCGGGATTTCTCGGCCTGGGGCAGGGAGGGGCCGGGAGCTCAGCGAGGGTCCCTGAGAGAAGGGATTTGGCGACGGCCCCTGTCGACCGTATGGTCATGCCGGTGCCTGCTCTCACCCCGTCCCATCGCCCCTGGCAGCAATGTGAGGTCGGAGAACGCCACGTCTGACTCCCCGGGGTCCCCGGCGGGCCCAGAAGGGGCGGGGCCGAGGGGTAGCTGTCAAGTTGGAAGAGCACTTTACGTAAGATTGAGAAACGTCCGTGTCCTGATCAAAGCATGGAGGAGCCAGGGGAGTCCGAGGATGGCAACTAACCCCCAAGTCATCCTTCGACGCTGGCGCTGCTGGAGGAGCTTTTTAAAATAAATACATGTCGCCCCAACCTTTAGACTCCTAATCGGGGGGCGGGGGGCGAGTACCAGGAACCTACATTTTTAAAAAGCTCCCCTGGTCATTCTGGTGCACACTGAAGCCTGAGAACTTTTCCCATGGCACCGTTGCTCTTGGCCGTGTGTGTGTGTGTGTGTGTGATTCACTAGCCTTCACTTTGATTTGTATACCTTTAGAACATCTCAAAAGCCTTCCACGGGAAGCATTTCATACTGAATAAAATCTGAGCTCAGCCTAGCTTTCAAGGCACGTTGTGTTCTGGCTCCCTTCCCACCTTGCCACCTCATCTCGCACTTCTGCCTGTATCCAGCCTAATTCTGCAAATGTTGCCGTTGGCTCTCACGCCACCAGGCCTTTTCTCACAATGGTGCCTCCACTGGGGATGTTCCTTCAGTCTCTGACACCGAAGTTCTAAACACCTATCAAGTTTTCTACCCTTCTCTAGCCATCTGTGGCACTGACTTTCGGGTGTTTGCCACACAACCTAACTCAGTATCTAACATTCAGAAGAGGAGAAATAGCATTCTCCCACCAGACTTCTTGCTGAAATGTTGGTTGCCTCTGAGATTCTGGAAAATGACCTATTTGTTAAATAGCAGGAAACCAAACTCTCCTGATGCTAATTCCAAGGGTTGGTTCTGAAACTCAACTTCCTCCTCCAGCTGAAAACACTCTTAAGCCACTTCCTTTTGTCAGTTTGAATACACTTAGGAATGTTATAATCCCCTTAATATTAGTCTCAATCAATATAAAAAGGAAGGCAAACAGGAAATTCCTTCTTCTGGCCACAGGTGGCTCCCTTTGGCACCGCTCAAGCCGAGTTCATTTTTCTTGTGGGCTCATCATCCTCTCTGAGCTATTTTTCTGCCCTTATCCTTTGTTCTGTCCTTGGACAATTTCTTCCCTTCCCCAGAGCTTTAATTCTCACACCAAGGACTCAGATACATAGTTCTCCAGCTCAGAACTTTTCTCTGAGCTTCAGACGCGTGTATCAATTGCCCACTTGACACTGGGTACCTCAGACACCAATCAGTAAGAATGCTTTTGGCTGCACATGCCAGAAAATTCCACTCAAACTGGCTTTGCAAGAGGATTTACCTCACACAGTAGGGTAGGCTCCAGGGGTGACACCCCAGGCTATAGACACTGCTTTCCTGACAGTCTCTGGGCTTGCACTTTCAGGCCCAGGGCAAGATGGCTGCTGCCATTCCAGGCACATCCAGAAATGACAATGTCTAGCAGAAGAAAAGGGACCCCATTCCTCTAATGGTCTCTTTGAAGAGTAAGACTACCTTTCTCAGAAGCTCCCCAGAAGAAATGCTCTCATGCCTCAAAGACCAGAAATGAATTGCTGGGTGCCTGTCTACCATTAAACCAGTTGAGGGCAGGTGAAATGGGTCTGTCATGGCTAGCCTAAGCCAATCAGGATCTACCTTGGATCCTTGGACTTGAAGCAGAGGAATGACATGGTCAGATTTGTATTTGCATGAAGAACAGATTGTAGGGGCACAAGAGTAAGGGAGCAACTGGGAAATTATTGCAGTATTTCAGGCATGAAATGGTTGCATGAACTTGGTAGTGGAGACAGAGAATTGAATGAGTTTCAGCAATATATAAGTTGTGGAATGGATAGGACTTGGCCATGGATTAGAAGAAGAGGGAGATATCCCAGGCAATTCTTAGATTTTTGGCTTGAGCTATTGGAATGGATGATGGAGCCATTCACTGAGATGCGAAAACAGTGGACAGTAAACAGGTGTGGGGAGAGTGGGGAATGGGGACATGAGTTCTGTTTGAATAGATTGTGCTTGGGTGTTTCTGCCACAGCTTGCCTACCTGATAACCAAAGTCCTCAAAGTCCAGTGGATCCCCTGCTGCTCTAGGGCACAAACCAAACTCTTTACCATGGCTATGGACACAGCATGACAGAGCTCATTCTTGTCCAGCCCACTTGCCTCCAAGCCCCAGCCACCCTGGCATTCTTTCAGGTGCTTGGAGGTGTGATGCTGCCACATATTGCCCCCACCACAGGATTGTGCCTTTGCAATGGATACTCCCTTTGCCTGAAACATTCTCTTCTCTCCCCTTGGGCAGATCTCAGCTCAAACGTACTTCCACAGGGCAATTTTCTGATTATTTGGGGGATGACTTGATTAGTGTCTCTCTCCCTCACTAGACTATAAGCTTCCTGAGGCAGGAATCATGTCTGTTTTGCTCTCCATCATCTCCCCAGCATCCAGCACAATGCCCGGATAGAGTAGTTATGCAGTAACTATTTGACAAATGAAGGACAGAGCAACTAAAGTATATTTAAAATACCTACCAACTTGAGCACCCCCAGCTCTGCAGCAAGAAAGTAGCTCATTATGAAAATCAGGACCATTTATTTAAACGGAAATGAGGAGGCAGCCTCTAGGTAGTGTTTCTTTAAGACTAAAATATAAAGTACTGAGGGAAAAAAAACAATTGATCCTAAACCTTTCCTATAAAACAATGTCATCACTTATTATATTTGTTATTCTAAATTTTGGGAGCATATCTGATATCACATTTGTGTCAAAAGATTAATTCATTTTATATCAGGACTTAGTAGATAAGTGATCTGTAGGAATCCTCAGGACTCCTGCTCATGTTCTAATCAGTGTACTATTCACTAAAGCCGTTCTTTTGGTCCCTGGAAAATTAGTTGTAAAAAACAGTTTAGATCACTGATTTATTACTAAAGGCCTTAACAGAAGGAAGGGGCAAAATGACGAAGGGTAGTTGAAATGTGTATGTGTGTTTTACACACACCCACATACACACACCCCCTCCCCAAGGTTTTTAGGTCCAGCCTTTTGGCCCTAAATCCTTTTCTGAAAGGTAGATTTCTACACAGTGTAGACCAGGGGTTCTTAACCTTTTTTGGTCCATGGACCCCTTTGCCAGTCAGGTGAAAATTATGGACCCCTTACTAGGTCCACACTATACTGTGTATTACTTAATAATGTACCACACCCACACCAACACGTTCCCACAAGAATAATGTGTTTTTTTGTTTTTTTTTTTAATTTCAATTCAAGCTCACAGACCCCTGGTTAAGAACCCCTGGTGCAGACATGTCACTGATTACACACATCACTCAAGATGCATGATATGATTATTTGGCTATGCATTTATTTTCATGTCTTAGAAAAAATATAATTAGGACATCAAAATCATGATTTCATGGATAGTAATGTTTAGGATGAGGCCAAAGTAGGCATTTGTTTTTTTGTTTTGTTTTGTTTTGTTTTTTAAAGATTTATTTATTTTATTTACTTATCCCCCCCTTGCTGCTTGTGTTGCTGCGTCCATTCGCTGCGTGTCTTCTCTGTGTCTGCTTATCTCCCCCTTGCTGTGAGGTCTTGCTGCATCAGCCCACGGCACCGCGCGAGCCGGCCTGCCCTCACAAGGAGGCCCTGGGAAGGGAACCTGGGGCCTCTCATATGGTAAACGGGTGCTCTATCCATTGCGCCACACCCGCTTCCTGCCGTGAGGTTGCTGCATCAGCCCACTGCACAGGCTCAGGCCGGCGAGCCCTCACAAGGAGGCCTTGGGACGCGAACCTGGGCCTCCCATATGGTAAACGGGGGCTCTATCCACTGAGCCACACCCGCTTCCCAGCATTTGTTTTTTTAAGATTTTTTAAAATGAATGGATTGACGAAAGGACATTAAATAATAGTTCAATAATTACTCATGGTGCTTAGATATGACAGAAATCATGAATTCTTGAAAAAGTTTGAACTTTGAGAAACACTGCTATGAATGTAGCTTTTGTCCTCTCTACATCTTCACTGATCATTTCGATTCCTACTCTTAACATCACAAATGTCCTCCCAGTGTTTGTTGCGCCTCATTTTCTTCCCTGTCTTATTCTCCATAATTCCCTGCCGATTAGAGGGTAGATGGATATGGAGGGATGGAGTGAATGAAAATTACAGCATTTCAAAACTAAATCACAGTAGCTGATAAGACCACCGTGAATATTTATGCTCTAAGGAAAAGCAGCCGATTTCCAGTGTTACTTCTCTTCTAGAACAGAAAGAGAAGTGGTTTCCTTTTATAAATCAAACAATATTTTGAATATGGCTACAAATAACCACCTGTACTCTTCGCTTGCTGTGGACCATACCACCAGCCCCCAGAGCAATCTTCTCTTTGACGTTATCCTTGGAAAACCATCTCACTCTGCAGTTTCAAAACATTTGGAAAGAGGATAAATGCTTAAGGTCAATTTTAGCGAGAGTGGCAGATTCAGGAAAAGCAAACCAAAGATAGGGAGAGAGAGTATTATTCATTCATCAATAAGTAATTCAAGGTCTGCTATGGGAATGGTACTCCAGACATAAACACGCTCTCATAATAGGTAAATAGCGACTCACTTAAAGACAGGGAGTCTCTGTTATTTCAGGAGTCCCCCTTCCCAAAGCAAATGACACTGTCACTACCATTTATTCCAACTTTTTGTTATGAAACTTTCAGCCATACAGAAAACAGCAATTAAAACTGTTATATTCACCACCCAGATTTAACAGTGGTTAACATTTTGCCATATTTCCTTTTCTAGTTTTTGCCCTCTGACACATTTCAAAATAAGTTGCAGTCACCATGACCTTCACCCCTTAGTATTTCAGCATGCATCTTCTAAGAGCAAGGACACTCCCCAACAGAAATACAGTGCCACAACCACTACTGAGAAAAGCCAGTGAATCCGTAGTCTCCTCACATGCCCAGGCCTATTACAAATGCCCTAGTTGCCACATACCAAAAACAAGAGGGGGTTGGGGCTTTTAGCATTAGTTTTCTAAAGCAAGATTCAGTCATTGCATTTAATTATGTCTCTGTAATTACTTTATTCTAGAACAATCCCCCCGCTCCCCCCTCCCCCCCATAACACATAACACTGACTTTTTGAACAAACCAGGATGTTTCACATTCTGGATTTGGCTGAATGTTTCCGTGAGATGTTGTTGAACCTGATCCTCTATCCTTGTCTTTCTTATGAACCATAAGGTCTAAAGACTTGATCAGTTTCAGTATTTTGGGCAGGAGTACTTCATGTGTGAAAAGCTTATGATGACTCTTTAAGTTATTACTTTAGTAAAATTGCATCCCAATGATTATGCATGAACCATCCATTAAACAGAAATATGCTCTGAACTAACACAAGTGCCTTGAATATCCTGGTATGTATATATGGGAAAATTTTGAAGTTTTCAGTGGGGTATTTTGGCCATTTCTATTTTTAAGTTTTAGGGCTGCCATACTGTCACTGACTTTGTTCTCATAAATATCAATGAGTCTATAAATCAGACTTGTTCTCAAGGCCTGGATACTTAATGCTAGTCAAGTGGAATCCAGTTTAAAAAGAACTGAATGTTGTTCCGGAGACACTAGGTGGCGAGCTGTAGTTGCTGTGCTAGTGAACGTTAGCGAGAAGCAGCTTCTTTTCACACTTAAATATTTGCTGCGCCCTACAAGTACTGAAGCCTTATTGTGGAAAACCTGTGGACCGGTGTAGACAAAGGCCTTTGGCCTCATAACTGGTGTACCTTCAACTCTTTCTTAAGATCGTCCGTGTTTTTCCCCTCTCCGATGTGACGAGGTACGATACATCCCTTATGTGCACGAGGGTGGAGAGGAGGAAATAAAGACTGCTGGCAGGAATATTAAAACCAGCCACACTTTTGCTTCCTTAGGGAGTGTGAGTCTCTACACAAATGTACAGCAAAGAGCCTGCCGCTGCACATCCTAATGGGTTTGTATGAATGTGTTTTTGTATTTTCCCCAAGTAGCAGACAGAGGCTTCTCCCGACACCATTTACTCATCCCTTCTCCTTCCAACTGACACGTAACAAACAACCCCCTACCTTCCCCTCTTCTTAACGAGCTCGGAGAGCTGGGACGGCGCTGGGTGAGTTGAATTCTCCCGAGGGGAGTCGCCTTCAACACTGCCTGGTGGGTGCTGGAGCGCCCTCTGGTGGGCAGCAGGAAGACTGCAGGCGGCCGCGCAGAAATGAATGAACTCGCCTAGGGTATGTTTCTTAGAGAATATAATACATACATTTTTAAAAATCCATGCTCTCAAAAAAAAAAAAAATTCCTGAGCCTACACTTGCATTCCTGAAAAACATCCATGCCTAAAAGAGTTTTATTTCCTTTTAACAGGCACTTCATGGTCTCAGACAGAGTAGCATCAAGGGGGCAAAGAGGAAGGGGTGGATTCAAAAGAAACATTTTTACTGAGCCTTCTCTCTAAGATGCCTTCAACACCCTGAAGTGTGCCCTCTGAAACCACTCCTGGGGCTGCCCCACCTAGGCAATCCATGCCTTTATCCCCCAATCTCCTCTTTGGCATCTTTCTCACACTCTACAATTACACTTCTCCCACCCCCATCAAAACCAGACCTTTGAATCTTCATTCCCTAAAATACAAATCAGTAAAGACAGTTTAACCCCTAAATTATTAAAGCAAGTGTATTAGTCAGCCAAAGGGGTGCTAATGTGAAATACCAAAAATGGGTTGGTCTTTATAAAGGGTATTTATTTGGGGTAGAAGTCCACAGTTACCAGGCCATAAAGCATAAGTTTCTTTCCTCACCAAAGCCCATTGTCATGTGTTGGAGCAAGACAGCTGCCAACATTTGCCCAGGGTTCAGGCTTCTTGGGTTCCTCTCTTCCCGGGGCTGCGTTTCTCTCCGGACTTAGCTCCCGTTTCCTCCACAAGGTCAGCTGTAAGCAATCAGGTGAATGGCTCACTTCTCTTCTCCTGGGGCCTTCTTTCCAACATTGAGGCTGCTTCTCAAAGACTGCTTCTCAAAACTGTTCTTGCCATGCCTTTTACATTTGATTCCCCACCCACCAAGGGGTGGGGCTCAACACCCTAATCATAACCTAATCATTGCCACATGGCAGGAGTCCAGGATCACCAGCAACTGGCTTTTGGTGAGACAGCATTTCTGATGATGCCTTGATTTGGACATTTTCACAGCCTCGGCACTGTAATCTTTTACCCTAAGAAATTCCCATTATAAAAGCCAACCTGTTTTTAATATTTTGCATTGGCAGCCTGTAGCAAACTAAGACAACTGGCTAGAGGCAAGTGGGTCCAACCTACATGCTAATCATTTTTCATGTGAATCTGGCACTGGGAAATCCACGGCAGGGAAAGGGGTCATCTTTTTCAATTTACAAAGAGCCCCCTGTCCCCCAGAATCCCCTGAGCTTTGCTGAGTGGCTTCCATAGGCATGCACGACCTCTGCCTTGTTTGTTCAGTAGGATCCCATCTTATTATTACTTAGCACATTGCAAACCCACGCCATGCAAGTGCCATCCTGGTATTTAAAACACAACTTATAAAAATGAGAGAACAGCCCCACCCAAGAGTGAGTGGGTCTTGTCAATCAGCTGTGGGCTTCTATGCATTTATTTTCATTTTTCTGCAGTTCTGCCACCTATATCTGATCTGAGGGAGAATCTCAATCAACAATTCCCTCAGAGCCTAGGGGCAGCTCCCCACAGCCTTTCTCGGGATGCACAGGTCCCTGCTCCTATCTCTGCTTACCCAGTAGAAATCTGGCTGCGTGTTGTGAAAAGGGAGCGCCAAAGAGATGGATTTCAACACAAAGCAGCCCGCCTTACAGCAAGCCCCGGACGCCACCGTGTTTGACAGCCACGGGGACAGTGTGGAGAGTTTCTGGGGACAGCAAACTTCTGCTTGTTCCCTCCCCTTTGCAAACCACACACCCAACAAAGGGGCAAAGGAGCGGCCCCATGTGAAATGAGAGCCAAAGGGATCAAGCACGCGTTGGATCCGGACAGGCACCGACAGAGGGTCAGGAATGATTTCTGCGTAATTCAGGCCCGGCTGGGTCAGAACTACCCACTCCCTCCGCAGGCTGAGGAGTGTGGCCTCCAGGCCCTGAAGCGCTGACGTTGTAGTGCAGGATGGATTTCCTGGGCATCTACACTCCTAGGAGCCCAGACAAACGGGCGCTGTGCTCGAGACAACCTGACAGGGACGCCCTCCCGCGCCCGTTGCCATCTCAGGCCCTGCCTCACTCGCCTCTCACCCGACCAGCTCCAGCCACAACAGCAAGGAGCCTTCCAAAGTGGCCCCTTGCACGAGTGCCCCACAGAAAGCGCTCTCACACAACTTTAAATCTTTCTACTCTGGAGAAAGATGGAGAAAAATCACCCCAGGTGGTGGGTTGGGGTTGGGGGGAAGGGTGGGGTGGGGGAAGGGGCGTGGTCAAGAAACCCCGTCCCCATCTCTGTTCTGTCATGATTATCAATCATTTGGACTTGGGTCCAATGACTTGTAGGCAGAGCCTCAGTTTCCCAAACTGGGAAATATGAGCCTGCTCTTGATACCCTTTTCCCTTCTATCTTTAAACTCTTTGATTCCAGAGATTTTAAGTTAGAAAGGTTTAAAGATAAAATAGTGCAATCCTCCAATTTTACAAAAGAATTGGAGGCCTAGGAATGTGAACTGAGGTTCTCAATGTCTCACAACTAATTAACAGCATGTGGGGGGGGGGTTATGGGAGTGGGGAGGAATGGGAGTTGGGGGTATGGGACTGTGGGAGGGTGTGGGACTAAGGGTGTGGGGGTGGAGGGTATGGGGACATGGAGATGGGAATCTGTGTATGGGGGATGGGATATGTGTATGGTGTGTGTGTGTGTGTGTGTGTGTGTGTGTAAGCATGCATAGGAGGAGGGGGTGCTGGAGATGAGGAGAGAGGCACAGAGAGAATCTCTTTCCTTTCACAGATCACCCCAGAGATTTTCTTGACTTTACAGGTGGAACTGAAGATAAATGGATTAGCCAGGTGAATAAACCTGTATTAAAAACTTTCTGAAAAATCAATTTGAGAGAGAAGATTTGGGAAAATAAAATATGATCAACTGTGTCAGATAGCTTGAATAAATCGATGCCTGCAAGTCTAGTAAACAATTTCTGATCTACGGCTCCCCCGGTATCATCGCTGGTGATAGTTACCTCAGTAATTGGACCGTGGGATGAGGCCAGGCCAGAATGAAAGGCATTAAAAATGATGTTTCTTCAAGTGAAAATTAATTTATTTGCTGACCAACAAAGACCAAAGTAATTTCAGAATTTTAGGGATGGCAAGACATCATAAAATTGTTTACACTTTTCACCCCCTCCTTAAATTAGACATGGAACCTGTGTGAAAATGAAAAAGAATTGGGCCTCTCCGTCCTTAGGGGTAGAATTCCCAGCACAGAAGCAATTGGCTCATAAGTAGAGGAGCACAGTTTCCCGAGTGTCTCACAGTTTCCAGAGCAGTGGGGAAGGGATGGGGGAAGCACAGCCCCCCCCCCCGCCACCACTACCATGCTTCCTAGAACCAATATCTATACCTATGGCAAAAGGAGAAATCAAAGCAACGTGGAAAGTTGGAAGGGGTTTTGTTTTCTGCTCTGGGCACAGTAGTGGAAGAAATTAAAGAGGAGCAGTGATTGGCCCTGGAATGAATCAGCCTCAAAAAAAAAAAAAAAAAGATGAAGTTCATTGCGGAAATAAAATTGAGACCTGAAGCTACACCATGCACCTCAACAGAAGAGGAAGGTGGGACATGGCCCTATAGTGAAGGTGGGTACCCAGCAGCCAGAATGAGATTTTAAACATAAATCAAGGTGTTATCACCCTCCTGCTTAAGCCAGCTCTAGCCAGCCTGCAACATGGTGGGAGTATTTACACCATAGAAATTGGTAACACTACCAATGAGCACACACACTGTTCCGCCCGCAAGCTGGTTGTTAAATACTTACCAGCACACCACTGTTTAAAATCCTTCTTGGGCTTCAAACTTCAATTGAAAACAGTCCTTTACTGTGGCCTTAGGGTTCCACTTGTCCACAGTCAGGGGACAATTTCTTTCCCTTCTGCCCACTCTGCTCCACTTTGCTGGCCTTACATATGCTCATTGGATATTCCCTTGGACCGCCTGTCCCCTCTGCCTGGAATGCTCCTTCCCCAGATCTTTGCGTGACATTCTCCTCCAGCTCCTTCAGGTCTCAGCCGGAACGTCCCCTCCTCAGAAAGACTTTCTCCATCACCTCATCCTATTTTCTTCACAGCACTTACCCTCCCTGAAATCCTCTTTTGCTTCATTGTTGTCTGCTCCCCTACTAGAACACAAGCTCCTTGAGCACTGGGATCTTACCTTTCTCATTTCCTCAGAGCCCAGGCCAGTGCCCACTCGCAGGCTCTCAGGCAGTAGATGCTCAATTGAACGAAACACCTCCCAGAACTGGTCATCCTTTCCTGGTAAGGATTGCTCCTCCATTTCTGTTTTGAAAGTAAATAATTTCAGGGAAGATTCCACTTCTAGTGACTAAAACCTGAAGGGAATAAGTTTATCAATACATTTCCTCCTGGGTAACAGGGACCAGAGCAGCCTGGGGCAATTGGAAGGGGCAAAGCAAAGGAAAGGACACCACACTCAAACTTTGCCCATCTCAGCTGCTAGGTGACATTTCTGGGTGCTGTGTCAAGAGCTACAGGCAACCTCACATGTAATAAGAGAAGTGCAAACTATTTGTAAACACTGTTAAAAGGAAGAGGATCAAATATTTTCCTAACAGACTGTGTTGGAAAATGTGTCAAAAGTCACTCTCATCTAGCTTGAAACCACCTTTGGCAATGTCTGTGAAAAATAAAAACGCACATACCCTTTGACCTAACAATTCCACTTTTAGGAACTTATCCGGCAGATTTATACTCAATGAGGTGCAAAATTACAAGTGTACAAGGTTATTAATTGCAGCAAAAGATTGGAATCAACCTAAAAGTCCCATAGGGGAAGGCTGGTTAAACACATTACTGAACATCCATAAAATGAAAAAAAAAAAAAAGAATGAGAAAGTTCTTTATGTTCTAATACAAAATAATCTTCAAGGTATGTTAAATGAAAAAGCAGAATTCAGAACAGTAGGCATATGCTACCATTTGTGTAAAAGTGGGCAAAAGGAGAAGTGTATCCACTCTCACGTGCACACCCGTGCTAAGAACATCCCTGGAAGACTAAACAAGAAACTACGGAAATTGGATGTCTCTGGGTGAGGAATAAGGTGGCTGAGGAGCAAAGGTAAGAGTAAAACCTTTACTGTATCTTCTGAATTTTTAAAAAAAACTTTAAATTTTGAAATAATTTAAAAATTACAGGACAGTTGCAAAACTAATACAAACCCCATATAGAGAACTCAACCATACCCCCACTCCCAGATACCCAGATCCACCAATTCTGATGTTTTGCCACCTTTACTATATCTCTCTTATGAACATTTGAGAACAGGTTGCACACAGCATACTCCATGAACACATAATACTCCCATGTACATTTCCTAAGAACAAGGATATTCACTTATGTAACACCATAAGTGAAAGTTCAAGAAATTTAACAAAGAAATTTAACATTGATATAAAACTTACCTTCTGTATTCCAATTTTTCTTATATCCCAATAATGTCCTTTGGAACCTTTTCTCCTCCATTCTTAGATCTCATCTGGAATCATGTACTATATAGTTCATTACCATTATGTCTTTTTTGTGTGTGTGAGGTATTGGGGGCTGGGATTGAACCCAGGACTTCATATGTGGGAAGCCAGCGTTCAACCACTGAGCCACATTAGCTCACCCGAGTTGGCTCTTTCACCTGTTTGCTTGTTGTTTGTTTTTGTTTTCAGGAGGCACTGGGAACCGAACCTGGGATTGCCCGTGTGGGAAGCAGGCGCTCAAATGCTTGAGCCACATCTACTCTACCAGTATCGCTTTATTTAAAAAATAATTTTTTAAAAAAATTGTGGAAGCATATATACAACATAATGTTTCCATCCCAACCACTCCTAAAGCAGACCATTCAGTGGGATTAATCACATTCATAACATTGCAGTACCCTTACCACCTTCCATTCCTAGAACTTTCCCTTCACCCCTTGCCCCTGACCCCCCCATCCCTGATAATTTGTACTCTACTTTCTGTATCCTATGATTTTTTAAATGGTTACCATGGGGATTAAACGTAATATCCTAAATCTATAACACTCTCATTTGCTTTGATGTCAACCTAACAACTTCAAGAGCACACATAGACACATACCCCTCTGTCTTTTTATTTTAATTTATTTTATTTTATTTATTTATTTATTTATTTATCCCCCCCTTGCTGCTTGTGCTCGCTGTGTCCATTTGCTGTGTGTTTTTCTGTGTCTGCTTGTCTCCCTTTTGTTGGGTCGTTCTGCTGCATCAGCTCACCGCGCCGCCCGGGCTGGCTTGCCTCCACCAGGAGGCCCCAGGAATCGAACCTGGGGCCTCCTATATGGTAAGCGGGAGCCCTATTGACTGAGCCACATCTGCTTCCCCATATCTGGGAATGTCTTAACCTCTCTCATTTTTGGAAGACAGTTTTGCCAGATATAGAATTCTTGGTTGGCAGTTTTTGCTCTCAGCACTTTAAATATGTCTTCCCACTGCCTTCTTACCTCCATGGTTTTCAATAAGAAAAATCGACATTTAATCTTTTTGAAGCTCACTTGTATGTGACACATTGCTTCTCTCTTGCAACTTTCAGAACTCTCTATCTTTGGCACTCAAAAGTTTGCTTATAGTATGGTGTAGTGTGGGTCTATTTGGGTTTATCCTGCTTGGAATTTCATCTTGGATGTGTATATTCATGTCTTTAGTTAAATTTGTTAAGTTTTAAGCCATTATTTCTTTGAATAGTCTCTCTGCCTCCTTCTCTTTCTCCTTCTAGAACTCCCACAATGTGCATATTGGTGTGCTTGATGGTGTCTTTTCTTCATTCTTTCCTCTTTCTGCTCCTCAGGCGGAATGATTTCATTGTCTTATCTTCAAGGTCACTGATTCTTTCTTCTGCCAGCTTCAATGTGCTATTGAACCCCTTTAGGGAATTTTAAATTTCTGTTACTGTGGTCTTCAGCTCTGTTTTGTTCCTTTTCATAATTTCCATCTCTCTATTGATATTCTCTTTGTGTTCATCTGTTTTCTTTATTTCTTTAGTTCTTTGTCCAAGTTTTCATTTAGCTCTTTCAGCAAATTTAGGGCCATTTCTTGAAAGTCTTTGTCTGGAATGTCCCAGGAGTGATACTCCTCATTGATCATTGCTAATGCTTTAATCTTCTCTTTTGCCTGGGCCATCACTTCCTGTTTCTTTCTATGTTCTGTAATATTTTGTTGAAACCTGGGTAGTTTGATATGTTAGTGTGTTATCACTTAAATTTAGACTCTGAGTCATTTATTTCTTAAGCTTTATCCAGCTTGAATGCCAGAAGTTAAAAAAAATTGAAAAAAAATAAGAAGAAGAGGAAGAAGAAGAAAAAGGAAAAAGAGAAACACCTTTCCCAGTCTTGGCAGATTGGGCTGTGTGAGGGCTCTTCTTCAGAGCTTATCCAAACAATGAGTTTGGAGAATAGCTCCAGGCCAAAGTGTAGGGGTCTCCCTGATCCTTTTTGCACATGCCTCTTATCTCGGGTATGAATGAGTGGCCCTAGGAATTTCCCCATTTACACGGATACAAATTGTCCCTTCTTTCCTAGGAAACAGTTTCCTCACAGTCCTGGGCACTACACCATGTGTCCTCCAGTCAGCAATCCCTTGCCCCAGGCAGCACATCTTGACTGCTATCCCAGAGCCTTCTGCTGGAGAGCTGGGTGAGCTGCCTTCTACGTGCAGGGCAAGTCCCTCAGGCCACCACCAGACATATTGGGACAGATATACATGCTTCCAGTGTGTGCACAAAGGTTACTCTGCTCCCTCTGGATCCAGGACCAGGTACCTACACTGGAAGCTCTGTGCCAAGCCGATGAGGGGTGGGGGAGGGGCCTGCCAGGGCACCATGGCATGAGATCCTACTGCTTTTAAGGGGCCTTTCTTTTGATTTGGTGGTCACCCTTGCACTTCCTTCACTGTTTTCTGGAGGTTTTAGAAAGATGTTTCTGCCAGTCTTTGCTGGTTGTTCAAAACTTCTGTGAGGTGACAGAGCCTAGGAGTGTCTTACTTTGCCACCTTGATCAGGGTGGGCCTATAACTTTCGAATTTGAACCATATGAATATGTGTCCTACTCAGAACAATTGAATTTAAAAATTTATGCTCTAGATTTGGCACCTGAGCAATGAAGATACGGAATTCTGTATTTTACTTGAGCCACAGAAAGAAGTCAGTGGAATATTTTTACCTGACTCTCCTCCCTATGAAAAGCAAACTAGATGGGGAAAAACTTCTAACCCCAGGTGAACTGACCCTCTGCTCTCTTCTTTGTTGGCTTCTCCACCTGTCTCTAACCTCAGTCCTGCAATCTCTTTTCAGTCTACACTCAACTTCCTTGGCCACTTTAGTCTACACACCAATGGCTCCCAATCTGTGTCTCCAGCCTGTATCTCTCTTGATCCTCAGACTTGCATAGCCATCTGCCTACTCAGCCTCTTCACTCAGACAAATGGTCATCCTGAACTCAATATGTCCACCTGCCACCACACACTAGTCCTCCACCGACTTCCTGATTTGTCAGCAGCAGCGCTATCCTTCCAGTTGCTCAAGTCCATAAACTTGGAGCCATCCTCTCCTCTCACACCCCGGATTTAACCTTTGGCTGTCAGCAAAGCCAGGTCAGCCCTGCTTTCAACTATATCTAGAACCCAATGAATTCTCACCACCTAGACTTCTTCCAACTGGGCCTCTGATGCTCTTGCCACTCACCTGGATTATTGTTAAAGTCTCTCCATCAGTCTCCCTGTATTTGGCCTGAAAACATAGCCAATGCGGCCCTGTAAGACCTAACTCAGATCATCACTCTTCTGTTCAAAAGCCTCAGTGGTTTCCCATCTCAGAATAATATCCAAAGTCCTTGCAATGTCCCAAAAGGCCCTAGATGATCTCCCTCCCTGCCACACCCCCATCACTCTGGCCTCATTTCCTCCACCCTCCCTCTCATTTATGCTGCTGCAGCCACGGCAGCCTCCTTATTCTTCAACAAATACACTGAGCATGGGGAATTTGCACCAGCTGTTCCCTTTGCCTGGAAGTTTCTTCCTCTGGACAACTGTATGGATGGCTTCCTCACTTCCGGCTGCCACTCAAATGCCACCTCCTCAGCGAGGTCTTCCTCTGCTGCTCTGTCTACACTTGCAACCCCACTCCTCCTCCCCACTCCATCAACACTCCCCCTTCCCAGATTTTCCACTGCCCTTTTCACCATCTACCAAATACATGCTTCACTTACTTATAGCTTATCTGTCTCCCCTTCTTGAATGACAGCTCCACAAGGGCAGGGAGGTTTGCCTGTTTTGTTCACGGTTGTGTTCCCAGCATCTGGAACAGAGCCTGGCACATAAGAGATGCTCAATAAATATCAGTTGAATGAATGAATCCTCTTCTCGGTTGGCTCTCTGAGCAGTGGTTCTCAACCACCTTGGATTCAGAATTCTCAGCGGCTCCTTTGGTGGGCTTCAACTGTATCCCTACTGTAGCTGTTGGCCAATTTGATGTAATTATGAA
>JAQZBX010018619.1:0-24858 GCA_029593785.1 Cabassous unicinctus | reverse complement strand
TTTGTTGTTGTTGTTGTTTTTATTTTTATTCTTTTAAGGTAAGCATGGTTAGTGAATTACAATAATAAGCGCTAAGCCATAGACTTATTGCACATTCCTCATTTGTTTAGCAGGCTTTTGGCTAGCAGTTGTGGGGTGACATTTTGTTTGTTTAAGGAAAGATGACCAACAACTGATTAGGGGAGATTCAGCATCAGACACGATGCCCATCAGCCAACACTAAGGATACACTACCTGCTCTACTTGAGAATTTACTAAGTAGTATTTATAAAAATTTCTGGACAGAAGATTCATTTTTCTTAAAAGATAGGATTGTGAGTTTGATTCAAATATATCTAAAGCCAAGGCAAATTCCAGCTTTCCTGAGTATATGACATAAATCTAAGATGTATATAAAAGGGAATCCAGCCTTCTTTCCTGAGGTTTATATATCTTACACCCCCTTGTTTCAGATTTTTCATTTGTTGCTCAATCTGTGTGCTGTTTTCTAGTGAAAATAGAAAAAGAGTCACTATCACTCTAAATATATGTCCTTGATTGGAGATCTATGCAGTCTTCCCAGCAAACAGGTATAATTGCTTCTTGAACAAGTGTTTATCCTTTAAACATGAACCACCTATAAAATTAATACAAACTCAATGACATATGTCGTGGGTTTTGGAGGTGTCAATAGCAAAGACAAGCCTCCAATTGGTTCATTGTTGGGAACAACGTGTGTGGGGAAGAATTTAAATATATATATATATGTGTGTCAATATACATATGCATATTAAAAAGACAGCATTCCTTTTGCCTCATAGAATTTTGAGGTGGATGCTCTCACATGGAAGTCTGAAATATCAGAACATATCTTTATGACCAGTTAAATATATGTTTTGGGGCATAAAGCCTCATGTTACTACAAATTAAGTATGAAGTAAGGACTATGCATTAAAGCAGACTGGAGAATCTCTACTGCATCACTAGCTACAGTTATTCCTTGGGATGCATAGATATAAAAGGATTGCAAGAGGCTACAAAGGATACATAGACTCTACGATGTCTTGCTTAAGGTACCCAACTACTCTGGAATTCAAATGTCAGAATATATTCCAGCAGCCAAAACAGCCACTGAATTTGTTATTTATTCAGTGATTCCTCCCTATCTTCCTGCCAGAAATATTTATTTCCTTTCAACAAAAGGAAAGTCATTGTATTTTTCTCTATCAAAGGGAAATTTCTTCTGTTTTTCCAGACAGCGTTATTGCATCCATGATTGCTGTCAGTCTGCTTTTCAAATAATCAATATATGTTCCAACATTATTTACCCAAGTACCAGTTATCCAATACTAACCAATTTATTGACCCCTTTGGCGTGTCTTGAATTTTAGGCTGGAATATCCATTTATAGTGCTGCTAATGTCTCAGCTACTTATGATGAGAAGGTACTCAGAAAATAACTGTCCAGTAATTTGGCCAGGTTCTCTCAGAAGACTGTGACGTTTAGGGAAGAGAGAGATAGAGAACATGCACCTCATTGTTTTCTAAGATGGTATTTTCAAGAAAATCACAATGCATTTATCAATATATGATCATCTCTAAATTTCGATGATCTCACCTACCCAAGTCCAGGAAAAATGTCATCCTCCAACTCATTCCCCTTAAATATATGATGGTTTTAAAGAGCACACATTCATAACAATCTCCCGTAATATCACACCTTGGAACCAGTGAGAAATCACACACTTTTACTTGTATTTTGAGAAAATTTTGGTATTTAAGAAGATACTAGTATTACCGTGACTAAATCAATTTTATCATTCTACAAAATATGAATATTTTACAAAATATCTATATTTTCATACAAATGGGAAATTTTACAATAGATTTTTGAAACATTTTCAAACAATTTCATCCAGGCTTGTCCCCCCCCAAAAAAGCCTAATTTATATCAGATTTCTTAAGAAACAGTGTTTCTGGCAAGACAGAATTTAGATTTTACAGTTGTTTCTGTAATGCAGATATATTATCAAGATTACAATTGATTTGGTGAGGCAAAATTATTGAATTTAATATTCAAATATTAAATAAATATTTGAATTTCAGGTATCTAAATTGAACCAGTATTTGAGATTTAATGTTTTATTTAATTTTATGCATTCCATTTAACATACTCCATGGTGTTTTATGTAAAGGTAATTCTTTGAGTCTTGATTCTTTCATTTCACGTATAAATTCTACTATGGAGAGTAAAATTAAGGCAGAAAAATATAACCAATATATACCATTACTACTTGATTTCATTGGTCAAGTGCATATGGATTTTTCTACACTGTAAGTCTAAGTAACAGATATTTGATCAAGAACTACTATGAATAGCTCTGGAAAATAGTGGAAAATATACATTAAGATATAGCTGAGTTTTGGAAAGTGTACCTGATCTGAACGCATGGTATGTCAAAGTGAATATAGCCTCTAGCTTTTGAGGCAAAGCTACACATGATAAAGCTTTTTTTGTTTTTCAAGCTTTCAAAATGAAAAAATAGATGAATGAGAGTCCAGAAATGGAAAGAACAATACACATTTGAATAATATAAGGACACTTCAACAGTGATGAGATCACTTCACTGAATTGTAAAGAAAAGACAGAATGTGGATAAAAGGAAGAGAGAAGACATTGAATACTATAATGTAAATAGTCAGGAAATACAGAAATGAGTGGATATTGCATGTACTAACAGAACAGAAATAAATGTGACCCCCAGACCAGGGTCTATTTTTAGGTAGTAATAGGAATGCAGAGTTGGGGAAAATTATGGAGAAAATTGTATATGATTGCTGAATTTAAATTGTGTATTACCTAAGCAGTGGGCCATAGGGAAACTTTTGAATTTCTACAAGTGATATGATGAGAAAAGCAAGTGATAATGGTGTGTAACACACATTCAGACAGGATAGCTCTCTATTAACACTGAATGTAAGTGATGAGCTTCAAAGAAAAGCTCAATTTCAGCAATTTAAATCTGAATAGCTAGGAAAAATTATATAAATAAAATACAATGCATACAATAAAAAATTATTTTTTAAGCATATGGGGTAGAAGATAGGTTCAGTATTGCACTTGCTATAGTTAGATGAAAGTAATTCAAATGAATTAAATAACAGATCAGAGAAAAAGAAAAGTAAGGGCTCTACTTGGAAGGACAGGTGGAATTGAGAAGGGCTGTGGACATAGGAAAAGGAAAAAAGTGGAGAAATATAGGATAAGTGGAAACCATATTTGAAGAGGGGGAGGCATGCAATGATCAAGTTAAGTAAGCATATGAAAATAAACAGGTTTGCAATGAGGGTAAAGAAAATGAGCATCTACAGATATCTTGATATAGAATATAGAAACAGATATAAGTAGGTGTAGATAAAAATGGATAATACAGTTGTTATACTTGAAAAATATAGGTAACGATGGATATAGTTATGGCCATAACTATGAATATGGACATAGATAACATGACCAAAGACTCAAATTTACATAAGACAGTGCATATTACATATTAACAGTTCTCTGTTTTACTCACAAAAATGTTTATTTTTGGATGATAATTTATTATGATCCCAAAGGATTTTGATGGAAATAGATATATGCACAGACATAACTCTATGTACATATATGTATATGTGTCCATGCATGCGGTGTAAATTTCGGATACACATAGTTATGTCTGCATTTTGTGGCTTGATATCTCGATTTAATTATTTTTCTATGAATCATTACAGTTCTTCCTATGAATTCAATCTAAGTACAGTGCTAAACAGATACTTTTGTCAATATTATTTGAGCAGTAAACATGTTTTATGGCATAAAATCTTTCTGAGCACTTCTTTAACGTCTGTGTTTCTCAAGCTGTAGATGATGGGGTTTAATATTGGAATGAAAACCCCATACAGCATTGAGATGAGCCTGTTTCTGGCCAGAAACTGTTGACTGGAGGAGGGATGCATGTAGGTAAATAGCAATGTGCCATAAAACAGATCTAAGACAAGGAGGTGAGAAGCGCATGTGGAGAAGGCTTTGCGCTTCCCTTCGGCTGACTGGATCTTTAGGATGGCAGATATGATGTAGATATTACAGATAAGGGTGTTCAAAAAGGCACTGATAGCTAATATCCCTCTTACAACTAAAACAAGCATCTTTGCCACATACCTGGAAGAACAGGAGAGCACCAACACTGGCAGGATGTCACAATCATACTGGTTAACCTGATGGAACTTAGAGAAAGACAGGCGGAATGTGAACACCATATGAAGGAGGGAGTTTAGAAACCCTGCTGCCCAGGTTCCAGAAGTCATGTGGGCACAGCGTATTTTGGTTATGATGAGGGTGTATTGAAGGGGGAAACATATGGCCACATACCGGTCATAAGGCATGACAACCAGAAGGAAAACCTTGGTCCCTGCCAGGGCCACGAGGAAATAGAGCTGCAAAGCACACCCAACAAAAGAAATGCTTTGCTTCTCAGTCAGGACGTTCTCATGCATCTTGGGAACAGTAGCTGATGGGCAGAATATGTCTAAGAGGGGTAAATTTCCCAAAAAGTAATACATGGGTGCACACAGTTTTTTCTCAGTTGTGATGGTGAGGAGAATGAGAGAAAAAGCACAAACAGAGAATAGCACACCTCAGGGAGATCAGAGAATCCTGTGTAGATAAACTCATTCACAGTGGTGAAATTGTAGCTGTCTGTTTCTTCTCTCCACATGGGTCCTTCTAGAGCAAATGAAATCAACAAAGTTTAGGTGAATCCACCACATCTACTTACACACATGTCTTTTTCTGCCTTGTGCTATCTCAAGGTTTACAGATTTATGCTGTCTCAATACTGAGTACCTATATGTTAGAAGCTCTACATTATTTTGATATGCAAATTTTAATTATTGTTAGTATCCAGTAGGGACATAATTCATGTACATGAATAATTTTTCAATGAAAGATTGAATTAAGTGTTACCTGGTCTGATGAAGTGTTCCTATTAGAAAGGAATAAATATGAGATAGCTTCTGTAACTTCAAAATCATAATATTTTAAATATGAACTTTACAATTATAATCTTTTCAAAGATTATCTTAATACAAATTAAATTTCAGCTATATGATATAAATAAAACCTAGTTGGTAATGTCTGTATGTGACCCCAACAAGAAACTGAAATATTTGCGTATATATTCAAACCCTTTCCCTTAAAATTTAAATATTCGACCATATCAGGTTTTAAATTTATATATGCTAGCACATACTGATCTAATTTATCTGTTTAATCTTCTAAAATAATTTCAATATACCAAAATAGCCTAAAGCATGACAATGTTTATCATAAAATTTTCAATTTTTTTTCTTAATCTTTAGAATATGGAAGTTTTATTCCGTATTCTTTGGATTCAATCTATTTAAGGCTACTTTAGGTTCTGAAAACTGTAAATACTTGTCTTGCTACAAATCTGGTATGTTTTCATTCATTGGTACTTCATTTTTTGCATAGCAGTCTTTCTCCTGCCCTTTTTGATTTTCAGTGATATGAATGTAAGACCTTTACTACTGTCCCACAGGCCCTTAATTTTCTGTTCATTTATTTCCAGTATTTTATATCTTTATTGGTGAGTCTTGATCATCTCTATTTATCTAGCTCCAATATTCTGACTTTCCTCTGTGACCTCCAGTCTGTCACTTAGGCTAAATAATTAGTGTTGTGTGTTTTTTTTTTAATTTCAGGAATTTTATATTTCAATTAAAAAATTTCCCTATGATGCATCATATTTCTCCTCTTAGGTGTTCTGTTTTCCATTGTAAAGAGGTTTTACCATTATTTATTGGAGCATTTTTATAACAACTGCTTTAAAGTCTTTGTCAGATAGTTCCAGCATTTTTGGCACCTAAACATTAACTTTTTTTTTTTTTTAATTTGACTTTTCTTATGCAAGTTGAAGTTTTTCTGGTTCTTTATATTACAGTAAATTTTTATTGTATCCTACATATTTTCAATATGTATAGCATGACTATGGGTCTTGTTTAAATCCTGTGGGGAATGGTGATATTCTTATTTTCCCAAAAATACTACCAGTTTTATTTTGGTGCATGTTTTCACCAACCTCTCCATGTTTGGAATTTGATGTACCCTGTTTTTAAAACTTTCACAATATTTGTATCTGTCCCCATGTGCACCAGTCAATATCAACACTGTTACCTGCATGGTGATCTATCTGTTAGTTCCATTTTGAAAATATTCACTTTGCTGCTTAGGGTAAGTCACATACACATTCAGCTTAGAATGTGCCAAGGAGTTAAAAAATATCTTAGTTTTGCCACTTTGTTGAAATTCACCTCCATAACTCTTTTTTTTCACTTTCTGGTGAAATTGTGGTATTTTTCACCAATTTACTTGTGACTATTTACATTTTGGAACCTTCACATATAACTTCTATGCATGATGCACAGGTTCTACAGCCCTAATGATGGAAGAGACCATGTTGAATGCACTTATTCCATCTTCACTGGTAATGGAACTCATAATTCCATGTGAAATGATATTTCTCAGGGGGATGCATCAAAGAGGATGCTTCAGTGAGATTCTCATCACATCTGCTACTCCATATAGTTTTAAAGTATATTTGGAAATGGTCTGACAAGTAGATAAAAATGGTCTGATAGTAGTATTCTACTTCTTAGGAGTTTTGTACTCCTGCAAGGGAATGACACTAGCCCAGGTCACTTCATTAATAGCATTATATTCCCACTGTTTACTTTCCAATATTGGCATGTGTGGTGGTATGCATAATGATGACAACAATAATCAAGTAAAGAAAGTAAAATCTGACTCAATAAACCCTCAATCATATGCAGAGTCCCCTAAGGAAGTCAACTTCACTTCATCAGGGTATCCAGCTTGTGCTCTCCCTACAGAATTTGAACATGCCAATGCCTATATTTGCATTAGATTAATCCTATTTAAATCATTTCATTTAAGTAGATATATGTCCTGTTAATTCTGTTCTCCAGAAAACTGATTAATTTACTCCCCATGGAATTTGTTTTATTTTTGTCATAGGTGTCTATATATGTGTATAATTATTTCTAGACATTAATTTTTCCAATTTTTATTACTGACTCAAATATCATACTATCTTAATTAATGTAATTACTTAATATGTCTTGATAACCTAAGTATCCATACCCAACTTCAATACCATCTGCAAGATTGTATTCATTGTAATTTTTCTATTTTTCTTCAGATTGTATTAAATTAAGTGATAACTATTTCCATTAATAGAGCTACTATATAAGCAGTATTAAAATGTGTTACTTATCTTATCTTACCAATTTGTGTAAAATACAAATTTGTGTTATTAAATCATCTAAACCATTCTCCTAATTTTACTTTTACTTATCTTAATTTATTATATATTATATACAGTATAATCAACCATTTGGGTTTATTTCTCATTAAGTTCTCTAAAATTATGAATTAGTGAAGAAAATATAAGTAATTAAAACTACCATCAACTTAAAGTTTTCTGTTTTTGTAATAATGACCATTCTATAGGTTCTATAGAGTGTGAAATATTTGTCTAGTTTTTATCTGCATTTACCTAGTAGCAAATGATGCTGAACATTTTTTCATGCACTTTTTTCCATTTGCATTTCCTCTTTGGAGAAATGTTTATTCAAGTCTTTGGCCCATTTTTCAAATTGGGTTCCTTGTATTTTTATTGTTGGGTTGTATGATCTCTTTATATAAAGCAGATATCATACCCTTATTGGATATGTGGTTTCCAAATATTTTCTCCCATTGTGTAGGCTGCCTATTCACTTTCTTGAAAAGATTAATCCTGGGGTGGAGGATGGAATGTTGTTAACAGAACAAATATGAGAACATTCTCCAATGAAGTATAACAAGTATTTAATACTATACAGGGTGCCATTAACCGGGTGGTTTAGGGGAAATTACACCAAATGTAAAATATTGGTTATCGTGAGTATTAATGTTTTGGTGATGCTCTTTCATAGATTGTAAAAATTGTTTCACAACAATGCAAGTTGTTAGTGGTGGGGTAACGTATGTGGGCCCTGCCTGATGAAACACATGTTTGTTTTTAAGTTTCCAACTTATACTTTACACTTATAGTTTATGGATGCTCGTGTATTTATGTTAAACTTTAATTTTAAAAAGTTAAAAAAAATAATCATTGAGCAATCTTAAGCCAAATTTGGATCTAGAAATATCCATGTTGACCAAGATCAGTGTAAAATACTAACAATTATCTGCTGTTGATTATAACTAGTAGAGAATATCCATTGCCTTCTGCTACTATTTTGAGAATACAATAACATATGTACTGACAAAAACTTCTATAAATATTATGGCTTTATTGTATTTACTATTCTATCATTAATATAGAATTACTATTCCATTTACATGCAAAGTTAATAAATGTCATTTTAATGTTTTATTTTTTGACCTTATAATCTAAATGATTACTAAGAATTTGTTGACTGTACAAGAACTGTACTCTATTTTTTAAAAGATTTATTTTATTTATCTATTCTCCCCCTCATTGTTTGCACTCGTGGTCTGCTCTCTGTGTCTGTTCACTGTGTGCTCTTTGTGTCTGTTCATTTTCTTCTTAGGAAGGACTGAGAACTGAACCTGGGACATCCCATGTGGTAGGGAAGCACTCAATTGCTTGAGCCACATCTGCTCCTTGCTTGCTGTGTCTCTCATTATATATCCTTGTTGTGTCTCATCGTTGCATTATCTCATTGGGTCATCTTGTTGCATCCTCTTGTTGCATCAGCTTGTCATGCCAGCCCCTCAGGTCAGCTTGCTGTCTCGCTTGTCTTCTTTAGGTGGCACCAGGAACTGAACCGGGACCTCCCATGTGGTAGGCAGATGCCCAACTGTTTAATGACATCCACTTCCCTGAACTATATTCTTTCAATGGAAATCCCATGAAATGCAATTTCTGTCTCAAATCCTAACTGTAGAGCACACTTTTTCCTAATCCCACTTGCCCCATGAACAATGGTGTTTTGCTCCTTTCTTTAAAGCATTTTGCACATTTTTGTTTTGCAAACCATAAAGTAAAGTATTAAGAAGGGGTGTGAACACAGTGTAAAGAAGTGAGAAAATCTTGTTCAGACTGAATGTTTTGTCTGATGCTGGTGTCATGTATACCCAAACCAGGGTACCATAAAACACACTCACAACATTCAAGTGGGATGAGCAAGTGAAAAAGGATTTGCACTTCCTTATAGAGGAAGAAATCCTTAAAATGGAAGCAAGAATAAGAGAATAAGATAATAAGGTCCAGAGGAAGGGAGACAGTGATAGAAATGATGAAGCAAAGGTCAGTTCTCCATAATTGTAGTGTAAGTGCAGGAGAGCTTCATCACAAAGAAGTAAAAAAGAAATCGTCAATGGCATGAGGACCACAGAAAGTAAATATTGGTGAGCAAAAAGAGAAAACCACCAATCCATGACCCAGCTGCCAATTTCACATAGGTTCTGCTGCCCATAAGTAATGCATATCTCAGGGGACAACAGATGGCCAAATAGTGATTATAAGACCTAACAGCCAGGAGGAAACACTCTATAGTGAGCAGGGCACCAACAACATAAATTTGTACCACACACATGGTAAAGGAGATTGTGACACTGCCAGTCAAGACCTACTAAAGAAGTTGGTGGGGTAATGTTGCCTGTGTATCTGACATCCACATACGATAAATGTGGCAGGAAACAATACATTGGAATATGAATATGTAGACTTCTCTGGACAGCAAGTATGAGTAGCAGGTTACCAAACGGTGTAACCACATAAAGAGAAATAAATAATCCCAACTTCTCCTAGGTTCCCAAATCCCAGCAAGGTCACATAAGTAGTAGTGGAGATATTTTCTTTTTGGCTGTCTTCCTCCTGTGGAAAACAGATAAAATATAAGCTTCTAGAGTGAGGTAATTTAAAATGACATATTTTAAGAGCAACCTGTAGTCACATAGGAAGGGTTGTTAACATTGTCCAGTATGACCAAAGATGCTATTCTCCAAAAGCTAGCCCAGATATCATTTGGCATTCTAGATTATAGTAGTATGTACTCATTCTTAGCCTGCATGGCCAAATTGCCTAGAAGCCATTTCTGGTTGTGGACATGGCTAGAGGAATAATTATAATTTTAGTAATTTAACAATTAATTCTTCATATGTGTGTACCTCAAGGTGCCTAAATCATACTCTCTGCTTTCAACTTTACTGTGGTGATACTGTAAATGCCTTTCCTTCTATGGCTTTCCAACAAGTTGTGTAATTGCAAAAAAAAAAAATAGTGTTTGACTACAGATCATTTTCATGTAATAATTATAGTATTAGGTCCAGAGTTGGTCCCAGATATTATAAAGTCAGAATATGTGTCTTGAGACCTCTCATTTCCTACATTGTTTCCTTCCTTACATATTGAAAAATGCCACCATACATGGGTATTTTAGTAAGGGCTTCCCTTTTACAGGTGGAAGTTATTCCTCCCATATGTGTGTATGTGAAATGGCTAAAGGTTTTTCACACAGCCCCAGACCTCTGGGATAATGATAAACATACTGTGGATTCTTATATCACATAGATATTAACTCCATATATCCCATATATATGTGAAAATATACAAATTCAACATTAACTTCTCCAGAAACCCCAGGACAAAATGGATATGAATTAATATTTGTTAAATGACTGAATAAGTCTATTTCTTATTTTGGTTCCTGACTTGATAATAAGATCAATTAAATTACTAAAACATTTTGGACACAATTTTACCTTCTCATTGTATCTCATCTCCCAATACACTCCATCACATATCACCTTGGTGATGACTTTGATAGAGTTCCTTGCTTCATTTCCATCTCTCTCTAATCCAGGCTCTTTTACCTGAACTCTAGTAAAACTCCCAACTTATTTCCCTGGTCTCTGTTCTTACTTCTTCATTTCACAAAAACATGGTCTTGACTGAGAACTGCACCTGCTCTGAATATAAAAGTTTCAGCCAATTCTATTCTGGTTCTAGCACAGATGGACGTCTATTAAAAATTCACACTTTTGTCCAAATGTTTGCTTGCAGTGCATCCTCCACTCCTTCCCTCAATGTCTACTATTTTGCTATCTGTTAATGCAGTAATTCACAGTCTAACTCAATTGTCATGTCCTCCAAGATTTGTTCTATCCTTCCATCAGGTAGAATTTGCTGTTAAGTCATCTGTAATCTTATAGCATTATGTTTTCATTTGTACTGCTGCACCTATTTGTCTTTCAATAAAACAGAAAGCTATACAGTCCTCCTTAATGAAGCCTTGAATTTATTCAGAGTAAAATGAAAGTTTTATACATCTTTGAAATTTTGACTGGGCTTATAAAATTTTCAAATAAAAAGTGTTCATTAAATCCTGTTTAATGAAGATATTGACCATATTACTAAGTTAAAATGTACTTAAAAACTTTAATTTTGTTAAGAGGCAAACATTGATCAATAACAGACAGTATGAATATGATCCTGTAAGCAGGGACTTAGTTCTAGAAAATCAAGCAATAATTTAATGTAAGTATTCTATCTGTGCACTCCTATTGTCCCTTGCTTTTTAAAATCACCTATGAATTAGTAGTTTGATCACTACCTCTATTTGGGTCCAAAGCAGCACACAGAGCTTCTCTGGCCATGGTTTCATGAAATCATGAGCTCCCAGTGAGAAAGACACACAAAAAGTCAGCACTCTCCTTAACACTGGTTCTTTATCTCTCCTGAATTTCTATCATTTGTGTTTTATTGAATCTGAAGACCTGAATACATTATTTCTTTGCATGATATAAAAAAAAAACAAACAAAAAAAAACATACAATCCATTTGAAAAGAAACCTTGCAAATTGAAACTCAACTCTATTTATGCCAAAGAGAGATTCTCAGAATTCTGCATTGGCTGATTTTCATTTCCACACTGATTACTGCTGCAGTCATATGTAGATTCTAGAATTTACTAATTTTTCATTTATAATGCCCACTTTTAATCAAACTGAATCTCATGCATGTTTTCAGATTTCTGTTTGCATTTAATACTCATAAGCTTTAGCACCCTAACTCCCAAGATGCACACAAATTTAAAATAAATTCTGAAGGTAAAATTTCATCTGAATTAAATTACCAAGAGAATTTATGTTGAGATACAGCACAAATGTTTATCATGTACGTGATTTTATAAAAAAGCAAATCTCTCAACAGTATCATAGTTTTGCATTGACATATTTTATATAATCAACTAATTTGACAAAATCTGGTCTTGTCTAGTCAATTATTTCTCCTCCTACTTCTTTTCTTTATAAATCTTCTCACTTAGTTTTCCTTTCCTTCTTTTAAAACCATTCCATCTTCTTTTCCTTTCACACCTTCTTTCTTAATTTCTCCCTCCATCTTATCTTATTTCCATAAAGAGGAAACCTTTAAAGGAAATCAATTAACAAGAATTGAAATAATTTCTAAAAGAGAAAAGATGCCTTATGTGTACCTTAATCTAAATCATTGCAGTACTTAACTTCATGGAACCAAAGGACAAATTACAAGATTATTGATTACATTACCAAAAGCAAATTCAGTGGAAGAGCAGTATAAAACCTAGTGTATGACAGACTGAGTACATAGAATTTTGATTTGGGAATTAAAATTGTTGAGAATGATAAAAAAAATTACAATAATATGTTATGCAAGAGAATAGTGGTAAGATGGCAGCAGAGTTAGGAGCTCCAAGAGTTAGTTTGTCCTACAGGACAGTTAGTAATCACGCAAATATATCTAAAACCCCTGTTTTGGGAGGCCCAGGAGACCAGAGGAGCATTCTGCAACATCCTTGAAAGAATGGAAAGAGGAACCTGCCCATCTGCAGTGAGGATTCATGAGTAGAGCACTCCACACCATGGAGGCCTTGCCAATCCACCAATGGCAGTGTAAACTGCCTCAGGAGCTATTCTGTAGCTGGAATTGGAAGCTCTGTTTCCCCAAAATGGAGAAGGAGGAGATGATCATGCATTGACTTCAGCTACTGATTAGTAAATTCAGTTGACTAAAGTATAATCCTAAGAATGGCTAAAGTTTGGACATATCTAAGTTGGAATGAGGCTGGTAGCCTCTTTTTTAATTCTACACCCATCATGAGGGGAAGCAGGGCTGATTTAAAGTCACAGGGAACGTAAGGACTGGCTTCTTTCCACCCAGACTGGATTTCAAATCTGGCCTAAGGTCCAGCCCCACCTGCAGCAGGGAGGAATCTGGGGAGACCTGACCAGCCTCTTCAGGAAACTTCAGGTGCTTTCAGCTGACACAGACTGAATAGTAGGACCCCTGGGGATCCATCCTTACACTCCAATAGGATGAAGGTAGTTGTGTTTCCTCAGCTTCTATAAGCAACTGCAAGTGCTTTTGGCCTGCACAGACTGATTTGCTGAGTGCCTTCAATTCCATCCCCACCTGACAATAGAATAAGAGGGGTCTGGTGTTTCCTCAGTCTCTCTGGGCAATGGCAGAAATATTTGGCCTGCAGGAACTGGACTGTTGGGTGCCTGTGGCTCCACCTCAACTCCCAACGTGGAGGAAAGGAGCTGTGTTTCCTCCGCAACTGCAGGTGTTTTTGGCTCAAAACAGATTAAATTATTGGGCACAGTGGAGGACCATCCACCCCTGGCAGGGGAGGAGGGGGGTCAGTGATACATCAGTCTAACAGGGTAATTGGTAAGTTTTGATCCACATGGCTAGGTTAGATTACAGTCCACCCCTGCAGCTTCATCCCAGCCCCAGGCAGTGGAGGAATGTGTGTGACATTTCATCAGTTTATCCAGGCAACTACAGACAGTCTTGACCTGCACAGCCTGGATTGCTACACACAGCTGCAGCTCTGTACTTACCCCTGGCAGAAGATAAAGGTGGGGAAAGATTAATCAGCTCCTGGGGCAATGCAGGTAGCATTAGCCTTGAGAGCTTACAGTATGAACTACATTTTACTACAAACCAGCAAGGGAGAAAGAAAGCCCTAAACTAAAGAGAGAAACTCTGCCCAGAAATAAATACCTCCAGTTAACCAGATGCCAAGAAACCAACAAAAGATTAAAAACCATACAAAAAAAAAACAGGAAGATAGGGCCCAGTCAAAGGAAAAAGACAAGCCTCTAGATGGATGTAAAGTACTTGTAATTGGAAAACGACAATGCATTGCTAAAAGAAATTTTAAAAGACCTAAATAAATCGAAGAACATGGATTGGAAGACTAAATATCATTAAGGTGTCAATTCTACCCAAATTGATATACAAATTCAATGTGATCTCAGTAAAAGTTCCAAGAGCATTTTTTAAATGAAATGGAGAAAACCATTATTAAATTCATTTGGAAAGGTAAGGGGCCCTGAATAACCAGAAATATCTTAAAAAGGAAGAGCAAATTTGGATGACTCTCATGTCTGGACTTTAAATCACATTAGGTAGCTAATAATGGTAGAAACAGAGTGGCAAATGTATTAAGATTCTGTAATATCCTTTTTATTTCCTTTAATGCAACATGCCTTTCAGAATAGTGATATGCAGGTATTTCTTCTATTAAAAACCAATAAAACAAATAATACTAGAGGATTGTGGGAAGACGGCATTGGATGAAGCAGATAGGGATCAGCTTTCTTACAAAAACAATGGAGAAAGAGCCAAAAGCAGCCCAAGGGCCCTGCTTTGGGGGTCAGCAGGCCAGGACAGTGCTTCAAAACTCCCAGGAGGGTGAGAGACAGAGAGAAAAAGAATCTGAAACAACAAACTATGAGTTACTAAACCTCTCGGCCACCAGAAAGGGCTCCCCTCCCCCATCCCTGAGATATTCAGTGAGTATAAAACCCCTGGAACATTGCAGCTAAGAGAGTCAAAGTCATCTTCCTCACTGTGAGCTGTTACAAGGAAAAGTGAGGGGGAATCAAGGGGCTTTTCTTTAGTGAATTCAGCCAGCAGAGCCCACTTTGAGTCTTGGCTCTGGCCAGATAAAAATGAAGGAAAACCAAGAGAGATACACCTCAAAGAAAAGATGCACCAATGATCTCCAACTTCTGGAGGGTATGGAAATTATGTGGACAAAAACCGCTTTTAGAGCTCTCTTTTTTCCACCTCTGGGAGAAAGTCTGTGCACCAGTTGTGAGTTCCTGAAAAAATTTTGATAACTTAAGCTGGGCAATTTTAAAGATAGGATAAGCTAAAGCAAATATCAAAGAAGAGCTGTAAAAAAATAATAACAATAGGCAAATGAGAGAAATTGGCCATTACCAACATGTAAGATGCCTAGACATCTGCAAAAAAATTGTAGTCAATAGTAGAAAACAGGAAGAGATGGCCCAGCTAAAGGAACAAACCAAATATCCTGAAGAGAGACAAGATTTAAAACAATTAATCAATAATAATCACACAACTCGTATAAATCACATCAAAGAATTTAAAGAAAATATGACTAAGAGATAAAGGATATTAAGAAGACCCTGGGTGAGCATAAAGAACAATTTGAAAATCTGCAAAGAAAAGTAACAGACCTTATGGGAATGAAAGACATGATGGATGAGAGTAAAAATATATTAGCGTTACATAAGGGCAGATTTGAATTGCTCAAAGACAGCACATCTGAACTCTAAAAGATAGCAGAACAGAAAGAGAAGAGAATGAAAAAAATGGAATAGGGTCTCAGGGAATTGAATAACAATGTGAAATTCAAAAACATGCACATTATCGGTGTCCCAGATGTTGAAGAAAATGGAAAAGAGACAAAGAATATCTGAGGAAATAATGACTAAAAACTTTCCTTCCCTTATGAAAGATATAATATAATTCAAGAAGAATAATGCAATCCCAAAAAGAATAAACCTGAATCGACCTACCTTGAAACATTTACTATTCAGAATCACAAATGTCAGAGATAAAGAGATGATTTTGAAAGCAGCAAGACAAAAGCAAAGTATTACATACAAGGGAAACTCAGTAAGATTAAGTGCCTAACTCTTACCAGAAACCATGGAGCAGAGAAAAAAGTGATATGATGTATTTAAGGTATTGAAAGAGAAAAATTGCCAGACCAGAATTCTGTATGTGTCAAAGCTGTCCTTCAAAAATGAAGGGAAGTTCAAAGTCTTCACAGACAAAAATCAAGAACAAAAACTGAAAGAATATGGTACCAAAAGATTAGAATTAAAGGAAATACTAAAGGGATTGCTGCAGCCTGAAAGGAATAAAAAAACACAAAATACTTACAAACAGAACCCAAAAGCACATTAAAAAACTATACACTACGATCAAGTAGATTTTAACCAGGTATGCAAGGGTGGTTCAACACAAGAAAATCAGTTTGTGTAATAAACCACATTGATAAATGGAAGAAGAAAAATCATATGATCCTCTCTATTGAAGCAGAAAAGGCATTTGACAAAATACAGCAAACTTTCTTGATAAAGCATTCCAAAAGATGTGAATAGAAAGAAGCTTTCTCAATATAGTAGAGCGCATATATGAGAAAGCTACAGCTAGCATTGTACTCAATGGTGGAATACTGAAAGTTTTCCTGCTGTGATCAGGAACAAGACAAGGATACCCACTGTCCCAATTATTATTATTCAATATTTTGCTAGAAGTTATAGCTAGAGCAATTAGGCTATACAAAGAAATAAAAGACACTCAAATAGGAAAAGAAAAAATAAAACCTTCACTACTCACTGAAGACATTATTCTATAATTAGAAAATCCCGAAACACCCACAATGAAACTTCTAGAATTAATAGATGAGCTTAGCAAAGTGGCGGGATCCAAGATTAATATGCAAAAATAAATAACATTCCTTTATGCTACTGATGTGCAATCTGAGGAGGAAATCAGAAAAAAAATTCCATTTATATTAGTGACTAAATCAATCAAATATATAGGAATAAACCTAACCAAGAACATAAAGGACCTGTATTCAGAAAAGTACAAAAAATTATTAAAAGAAACAGAAGAATAATTAAATAAATGAAAGGACATTCTCTGCTCATGGATTGGAAGACTAAATATCATTAAGATGTCAATTCTACCCAAACTGATTTCAGATTCAATGCAATCCCAATAAAAATCACAATGACCTTTTTTTGCCAAAATCAAAAAGTCAATAATCAAATCTATTTGGAAGGATAAGGGACCTTGAAGAATCAAAATTGTCTTTAAAAAGAAGAACAAAGTTGGAAGGCTCTCACTTCCTGACTTTAAATCATATTATTTACCAAAAGTGGTAAAAACAGTGTGGTCTGGGCATAAGGACAGACAGATTGACCAATGGAACTGAATAGAAAATTCAGAAATTGACCCTCACATCTACAGTCAAGTGATTTTGACAAGGCTGTTAACCCCACCCAGCTGGACCAGAACAATCTATTGAACAAATGGTGCTGAAAGAATTAGATAGCCATATCCAAAAGAAGGAAAGAAGACCTTTATCTCACACCTTATACAAAAATTAACTCAAAATGGATCAAGGACCTAAATATAAAAATAAGAACCTTAAACTCCTCCAAGAAAATATAGGAAAACATATGCAATATCTTGTGGTAGGCAATAATTTCTTCAACCTTAAGCCCAAAGCACGAGCAACAAAAGAGAAAAATAGATAAATGCGACCTCCTCGGAATTTCACACTTTTGCACCTCAAGGACTTTGTCAAAAGGGTGAAAAGGCAGCCAACTCAATGGGACAAAATATTTGGCAATCACATATCTGATAATGGTTTAATATCCATAATATATAAGGAGATCATGCACGTCAACAATAAAAGACAAAGTATATGAATAAAAAATAGGCAAAAGAATTGAAAAAACAAAACAAAACAGCAGTCCAAAGAAGACATACAAATAATGAAGAAACACATGAAGAAAATGTTCAACATCACTACCAGTTAGGGAAATACAAATCAAAACAGCAATGAGATATCATTTAATATCTACTAGATTGGCTGCTATAAAAAATCAGAAACCTGCAAATCTTGAAGATGATGTGGAGAGATAGGAAGACTGTTGGTGGTAATATAGAATTTTACATCCACTGTGGAGAATTGTTTCACAGTTCCTAAGGAAGTTGAATATAGACTTGCCATGGGACTTGCCAATACCATTGATAGGTATATATCCAGAAGAACTGAGAGCAGTGACACAAATTGACATCTGCACATGGATGTTCACAGCAACATTATTCATGATAGCCAGGCATTGGAAACAACCTAGGTGTCCATCAATTGAAGAATGGATAAACAAAATGTGGAGTATACACACAATGGAATATTATGCAGCGGTAAGAATAAATGAAGTCTTGAAACATATGACAACATGGATGAACCTGAATGACATTATGTTGCATTAAGCAAGCCAGACACAAAAGGACAAATGCTGTATGATTGTGCTATTGTTAACTAAATATATTATGTGAAATATGAATATGGGTAGAATTGCATATATAAGACTGTTTTTCTATGAAGTTGATCAAATGTAAATTAATTCTACACAATGTTAATATCAGACAAAAATAAACTAAAAAAATTATACTATCTGAAGGAGACAAGTCACAAAATACTACATATTTTATGACTCTATATAAAATGTAAATATAAATCATATTATAAAGATGAAATTAGATTAGTGATTATGTAGGTCTAAGGAATGAATGCTAAGGGGTGTGGAGTCTTTCTTTTTGAAGTAATTTAATTGTTCTAAAATTTTTGAGATGATGAATGTACAACATTGTGAATGTACTAAAAGCCATTGATTATACACTTTGGATAAAATAGCCAGAAACTGCAGCCATGTACAGTGCAGGAATCAAAGAGAGATTTAAAGGTGAGGAATTTTCTTGTTTCTCTGGGGCTTTTTGTTTTTATTATTATTATTATTGAAGTAATGAAAATGTTGTAATAGTGATTGAAGTGATGAATGCACAACTGTGGATTATACCAAATACCATTGATTGTATACTTCAGATGAATTGAATGCTCTATTAATATGTATACCAATAAAATTGATTTGTTTAAAAAATATATATATTTATATATATATAAAGAAAGGCCATATAGTTAATGAAGAAGTCCCAACTATGGGCCAAGACCTAAGGTGATAATTAGATAAATAAGACAGGCCCCTCCTGTACATTCTCTTGAGATACAATGCATAGTGTTAGCATCAGAAGGGAAGGAAAATATTCTGATAGACAGTAAAGGAAAAGATAGTAACACACGGAAGATGAAAGGCCTGTGCTCATGTTGGAGACCCACAAGTGGACAACAGTATTTGCCTTGAGTCACTGAGTAGGTTGGGTCAGGTTCTTCTTGGGTGAAAACAAGTAGACCTTCATGAAGAAGAAGATACAACCTCGGTCTTGCACAGTGCATATAATTTTCCTGGTAAAGAAGGCAGAGGAAATACCAGAAGCAAATGCCTGGATACTCAAGAGTGACTAACTTACTTGCATAACTCCTCATGCACAGAGTTTACTGTGAAAGCACCAGCAAATAAGAGTAACTGAGACCACCTATGGACCTCGAAAGCCAAGGTAGGGGTTTAGACTATGGACCCTGGTTTGTTGGTAAAGGTTTGAGCAACAGAATGCTTCTAGTATTTTCTAGTCCTGTGACTGTGTGTTGGTAACTAGTTAACTACTTGATGTTTCAGTTATCTCATCTATAAAATTGTGGCCATGATATGGATCTATCAGAATTCCTTTGAATTTAACATATGCACAAAGTTTTGTTAAATTTAACCCACTACGGAAATATATAAAATGCTTTTTGACTGGGGAAGGGACATGAGCCCAGCTGTACTTTAAGATACTACCTCTCCTTGTTGGGTGGAGGATGGTGCAGTTGAAAAAATCCTGTAGCCAGGGAACCTCATTAGGAAATGATCTAAAGAGAGTAGAAAGAAGCAGATGGATAGATGTAGTTCTCAGGAAGGAGACTCAAGGCAACTTGATTATGGGGATAAATAAATAAGAGGGAAGAGTTAAGTGTGGCACCAAGCTTGAAGTTAAGTGGCAGGACATACAGTATGGGACAGGGTGACATCTATGGGTGTGTCACACTTAACAATACATAAAACAAGGTAAGGATTTAAAATAGATAAGGACCATGTCTTTTGTAACATTTTTACATAATTAAAAGAAAATCTTGAGCCCAACCAAGTTAATATACAGGCTAAAGAGCACTGGATCTGCTCTGCATTCAAATGCCATCCTGTTTCTCATGTGCTTTGTGAACTTGGGCAAATGATATCATCTCTTTGGGTCTCAGTTTCCTCAGCTGTAATTTAAATTAGATTACCTCCTTCACATGCTTGAACATCAAACGAGTAACTATTAAGAGGATTCAAAAGCTTGAAAGAATTGCTCAATGTATGAGAGCTACACAACTACTTCAACACTTCTGTCATCACTACCACCTCTTCCTCCAAAGTATTTACCTTCATGGATTGAAGGCTATATTCAAAGTAAACCATCAAGACTGCTGCATATTTTTACTGCAGCCTACTTCCAGCAATTTAAACAAAATGTCAGTATGCTTACTTCACTCTAAAAAGATGCTTTGATCTTGAATAGATGCTTCTCCAAGTAAGATAAACTAATGGCCAATAATCAAATGAAAAGAAGCTCACTATTCTTTGCCATCAGAGAAATGCAAATCAAAACCACAATGAGCTGTCACTCTTTGCCCAACCTAATGGCTATTATAAAAAGTGAACACCAACCTCTGATACTTGCTACAACATAAGGATGAACCTTGTAAATATTATGCTAAGTGAAATAAGTCAGGCACAAAAGGAGAAATATCGTATAATTCCACCTATATTAGCTACCTAGATTAAGCAAATGAATAGAGACAGAAAGTAAATTTGTAGATATCGAGGCTGGGGTGAGGAGGGAACATCAGGAATTTTTGCTTCACTGGGTACAGAGATTCTGATTGGGAAGATGAAAGCATTTTGGAACTAGACAGTGGTGATGGTGACACAATATTATAAATGTCCTTAATATTACCAAACTGTACACTTAAAATAGACTAAAATAATAAATTGTGTGTTAAAAAAAAAAAGAGGTTTTGATCTTAGGCAAGAACCCTGGAACAATGGGCAGTCTCCCGAGTAGCTTCTATAAACTACAACTACAACAAGGTCATGGGCAGAGCACATTCCCTGGGCACAAATTTCATTCTGTCTACTGGATGTTCCAATGGGCAAGGTCTGGGTGAAGGCTGCTAATCCTTGCAGCTGCTAATGGACTCTCCAGCAGCAGCTGCTTTAAGCCACAAGCCCCGTTACTGACTCACTTTCACTACCTTCCCTTTCAGGATACAGTTCCCTTTTTCCCTGCTGAGTTGTCATTATTCACTCTCTGTATGGCTCGACTTGTTAAGATAAAATAATGGCCTTTTATGTGCAGGTGCTGTTTCTTTTCCATCCCTTGGGCAAATTTAAGTGGAAATAGACAAATTTTCTGGCTTTAATACAGTGACCAAACACAAAAGACTAATAAAAATATCAGAAGTGCATGCTCTAAAATGGCAAAGAATTGTGGAATCAAACTAAATGATGTAAGCTGTGCCTTAGCAACTGATCTAAGGGCACAAAATGATTAAGCAATGTGCTTTAATTGCTTCCTACCATTTTAGCAATTTCAAATTTATAGTAATTTTGTAGTAATATTGTTTTATTTTCAAATAAAACAAAACCAAGTTAAATCACACAAACACACAAAAACAAAAATATACAAATATATTAGGAAATAATTGATAAATAATATAAAAGAAGTTGTAGAATAACCTTTTCTTCAGGCTTTGAGAAACAGAATCAATACCAAATATTATAGTGAGAAAATTTGTACAAAAAGCCACTATATAAGTAGTTAAATATTGAACAAGTTTACTGCCTGCTATTCAAAATGAGACACTATGAAGAAGGAACAACTGTGAAAATATTAAAAAGATTAAAACTTCAAAAACCAAAGAAAAAAATAAAGAACCATAACCTCCTAAACTTATCTTCATCTCAAGTTAATGCATCATTTCTATGATTCCGTTTATAGCAATATTCATGAAAATGACACCCTATACTTATATAAGTCTACCAAACCAATTTTTTCTTCTCATTATTTCATGAAATCACTCAATATTAAAAAATGAAGTCAGAGTCACCAATCTCTGTTCTTCTTATGCTAGTGGTGAATTATTTTAGAGGCACTGGACAAGGTGAATACTCCTGACAACTTAAATGTTATCTGCAAGAATGTAGAATAACTCATTGGTATTTCCTATCTTACCAGTCTTTATACCTCATTACAGATTTGTCATCTTCCTTGTGACCTGGAACTCTTAGGTGCTGCCCTTTGAGATCTTTTGTCCTATACCTACTGCAACTCACCTGGATTTAAAAGCTTCCCTATATATTAATATGTATTTGCATATCTTGGCCAACATATCTAATTATATTAATTATATATACTTAATATATTTTAATACTTAATATTAAATATATATTATATATATTTCAGTAATTATAAAAATACTCAAACTGTACTTTTCTTTGAACTATATCATTTAATTTATTACCCTAACATACATTCACTAAGAATCTACTAATTATCAGGCATTTATATAGGTTCTAATACATAACAAAAAAATTAAAAAATTCCTGCAGAGGACTGTAGAAAGATGTTGGAAAAGTGAGCTCCAGGACTCATTCTTTCCAACTGGAACAACTATTTTCCAGGCAGGAATGGTGTGAAACAAGTTTTTTTGTTTGTTTGTTGTTGTTTTTTTTAACTCCAGAGGCCAGAAGAGCACTACAGTATCCAGGGAAGAGCAGGAAGAATGTGGTGATAAATAATTATAAAGAATAGTAAATTATTCTTTCCAAGTGGCAACAGCCAAGCCCATCCCCCATTCCCATGGCAGGCCAATGTGGGGTTCAGCCCATGGCTATCTTGCTGGTGACAGAAAGAGACGTAAAAGTCCTCTTCCCAACATCAGGAGTGGAAAGAGTAGATCACTAATCACAGCTTTAAATTAGAGAATGTGGATTGTTGGAGGCCTGGCTCCAATGGAACCTTTATTTGAACCCACTCAAGACAAAGAGACAAAGTTGCAGAAGAGGAGAATTAAAGATGTTACAATTCCTCAGAGCTGTGGAGGACCATTATTTGAATGGCTGCATTTCCTGGGCAGGCCAAGAAAGCTCAGCTTTTGAGAGCCATGGCACTCTGCCTGATCAGCTCTCCAATGCAAGTTGGATCTGGTCTATGCTCCCCTTTTTAGGTACTTGGCCCTGTTTTGGCTAGGAAATATGGACTTAGGAAAGTCCTCTCTAGCATGCCCTTCCTCCCTGAATTTGCCTTCCACACACAAGCAGCTTGGGGAAATGAAATAAATGTAAGAAACTATAGGGTCAGATAGTCTGGGGAAAATGCTCCCAGTTTCAAACTCCCAGGAGAGAAAGGTCTGTTTTTTGGGACACAAAAGTGTCAACCAAACTCCAATAAACATAGGCATTCCCAAACAACTAAAACATAAAAGCCCAGGAAAATGCAGAGTCCCAGAAAGAAAGGGGAAATCCTGCACACTGAGTTTGCTTTGGCAGATCTTCCTGCTAGGATGTTTTAAAGAAAAGAAAATCTCCACATTATCATCAGCTGGTTAGAAATTTGAGAAACAGATATCACAGGGAATACAACCCAGATGTAACATTTTAAAGTAATAAAATGTACAGTGTGCAGCAAAAGCATAGAAGAAAAAAAAAAAGAAAGAAAGAGGAAATAATGGCACATACAATGGAAGAGGATAAAAATCTGGAAAACACAATTTAGAAGATCAGATTATGGACACACCACACAAAGCCTTTAACAATGATCTTAAAAATGCCCAGGAAGATAAAGGAAAATAAAGAGGAAGAATTAAAGGATATTAAGAAAATAAGGAATGTGTAATATGGGAATCTTAGTAAAGACATAGAAAATTTAAAAAGGAAACCATCAGAACTACTGGAGTTGAAGACCACTGTGGCAGTTTGGTATTGTTTATGAATTCCAAAAATAGATATTGGATTGTATTTGTAAACTGGTCTGTTCCTCTGGGCGTATTAGACTTTATTAGATTCAGAGGTTTCACTTTACCTTATTAAATCAAGATTAGGGCTTTTATTTGACCACATTATTAGGGTGAATCAGTTTGAGTCCTTGTCCCTCCCTTGTGGATATAAACAGATGCTTAATCAAAGACAGGAAAGTAAACAGATAGAGAAGGGGAACACAGAGAGTTTGCTTTTGGACACCCAGGGAGAGAGATGAGCCATTTGCAGCTGAAGAGATCAGAGGCTTGAAGAGCTGAGAAAGCCCAGAAAAGAGGTGAGCCCTGGGGAGAAAGACAAGCCTTATACTAGTCTACATCTGAAATAGGAAGAAGCTTAGACCTTGAAGCCTTAGGAGGAAGAGGAAGACTGAACCCTCACAGAGACCGACAGCCATATTACTCCAATTTGTGGCAACAAACTTTGGTGAGGGAAATAACTTACTTTTCATGGCCTTGTGACTGTAAGCTTCCAACTCAAATAAATACCCTTTATAAAGGCCAAAAGATTTCTGGTGTTTGCATCAGCACCCCTTTGGTGGCTAATACAGAATTTGGTCCTAGAGAGTAAGATCATGCTTTTGCAATGACCAAAATGCTGGAAATGTTTCATAAATGGGTAATGGGTATTTTTTTGATGAATTGTGAGATGCTTGATGGAAAAGGCCTAGATTG